>VZTQ01010548.1:26814-60850 GCA_013400755.1 Pelecanoides urinatrix | reverse complement strand
AAAAAAAAAAAAAAAAACACCACAACACCAAAAACAAACCACAAATCCAAAACATAGCCCCATACTAGCTATTATGAAGAAAATTAACCCTATCTCAGCCAAAACCAGCACAAACAGTCAAACCTACAAACAACCAGGTCATAAGTTACAGAAGCTTATAAAACCAGCATTAGAAAATGAATGGCTGCAATCCCCTGGCCAGCTGCAGATAATCAATGACCCTACAGATTGCCAGTTCTTGCCCTCAATATACAAACAACAACACATCCACCAGGCTTGTCAAGACAGGAATCATTCGGGCAAAAGCTGTACTGGTAACACCTGCATTAGCATCAATCATGCATCAGAATGCTTCTTTCTCTCAATTAATACTCCTTCCAACTCACCTAATTAAATCTACTCTATTAATTTCACTACAGATCAACAAATTCTGACAGAGCAGCAGTAGTCTGGACTCTTGAATTAATAAAAATTGTCATCTACATATTGATAACTACGTGTTCCCAAGTTACCGTCCAAAAAAGATGTGAAAGAGACAGATGGAAACATTCACAAGTAAAAAATACAAACGTGTACGTGCAGGCATGTGTGCACGCTCCTGTGCGTGTGAACAATAGATAAGCCATACCAGTAACAGCGAGGAATTCAGACCGAATTACACAAATAAGTTAAAGGACAATACTGAAAGACAAATGTGAAGTATCTAAACATTTTAGAATTACTAAAATAGGGATATCACAGTCTATGTAAGTAAAAATGTCACAGAAAGTCACCTCCCAAAATCAGAATAAACTTTGTGAGTTTGAATCAAATTCAATCCTTGGTACTTTCCTTCATTTTGCTGTCTAGGAACACAGAGGGAAGAGGAGTTTGGAGGAGGGAGAATTAAAAAAAAAAAAAAATTCATTTGACATATATCAACTTTCCATCTTTATTCATTTTGGTTTCACCACCAAGCCAAAACATTCACTGCCTATTCAGCTGTAGTGGAAGGGAATCCTGCAAAAACTTGCATGTAAGATCTTCAGGGAAGTACTGTTACTCCTTTCATCTCAGAGAAACTTAAACTATTGCCAGGATAGTCAGTCTACTTGTGCAAGACACTGCAAGTTAATTAGTAGCATTACTTATGTGACCAGTAATATGAACAGCACTTAAGAAATATAAGAGGAATTCTGGTACACCCTTGGACACAGACTGATTTTTACCATAAAACCCTGTGAAAGACTGGTAAAATCTTTTAGGTTATAAAATTCTGCTGGAGAAAGGGCTGCCTAAAAGCCAGTCAAGTGAGTTGCACAAAACTACCTCAAATAGAGCCCGAAAGGGCAGACGCATGGGGAACCCACACACTATTTTCCATCAAGTAATTTCCACTATTCATTAAGGCCTCAATGGCAGGGTTCCCACCCTCCTCCCCACTAACAACTACCACATACATCACCAATTAGCATGGGGTGGGGCAGGGGGGAGGGGCGGTATCATTATCCCCCGGGCTAATTTCAGCAGTTTCCCCTTTGACTTCTCTCCCAACTTCTTCAAAATCACTTAGATGAGCTCAGAAGAGAAACACTATGGTTTTTTTCCTTATTTTTAAGCATATACACCATCTAACTGTCCATGTTTTGTAAGAGATTTATGAACAAATTCTCTCATATTTATTCTGCATAAAATGCCAGCCCTTGTCCTCCTCCTTGTTGTACATATTTAATGAAATTAAAAGTGGTTTTGAAAATTGTTCCACACCCTCACACTTCATTATTTCACCCCTCACTTATCTTATTAAACAACTGCTTTATAGATGTCTTATAATCACAGTTGTTTGGGGGTTTTTTACATTATCAAAGTGTAAAATTTAATTAAAAACAAAAATCTACTTTATTGCATGCCAGATAGGCTTAGTTTGCAATTAAACACCTTCTGGTAAGCCAGCAAATATCCAGTAGGAAGCGGAGAAATATAAGGAGACGTGCTACTCATTTTGAAGGCAAAATCAGAAAGAAATTTGGGACACAACAGAGATACTGGTGTATTAATATGAATACTAGTTGCAGAATTGGTCTTTCTCAAATTTTACATTGGCTAAGTGAAACAAGTTTTTCATGAAAAGTTATTTCTCAATTTTGCATCTTTTAACTCAGTATAAACACTCCTAAGGTATCAATAGCGGTGACACTGCAGTATAGCTGTTTTGTCATCATTTGACCAAAAAGTAGAACAATATGAAAAGAAACACATATTCAAATGAAGGATATCTAAAAATAGCATTAAGAAATTTTAGCATAGATGTCCTCATTTCTTGTGCACCAGTAATGCTGCACTGAACAACGCTAATGACACAAGAGGCAGAATGTTGTAACTACACTTGGGTAAGGTGTTTCAAAAGAAACAGGATGATGTGATTTACAAATTAGGATTACAATATGCTTAAAAAACCAAAACAAACGTGGATATGTATTCTTAAAATGAAGAAACAGAGAAACCTGTAAAACCAAAATTCTGTATACTTAGCTAAGAAAACAAAATTTTAATTTTGGTATTCATAGATGTTAAACTGGGAAACCAACAAGTAAAGACATGACTCCTGATATTTGTTTCTGCCCAGTTTATCTACCTGGTTTAATGGCTATTTAATTGAAAACTAAACCATGAAGGAGACAAAAGTAGCACTGGTTATATGTACATGTAAAGAAAAAAGCATGTACATACAGCATAATTTTACAACATCTGTCTCTTGTTCTGACTTATCTAATTAGAGTATGATTTTATCCTTGGTATTTCAATTTGTTATTGTCAAACACTATCTGAATTTCAAGAACTGAGAAATAAGCTAAAATAAATGCTATTTTATAAACCATGCCTATGGAAAAAAAAAATCCAGATTTTAATAATTCTCAATTTTTTTTCCTAGCATTGCTTTTTGTGTTCCTTGAAAACAGTTTTCTAATAAAAAATTTTGTCAATTTAGGAAATTCTCATTTTGGCTGAAATTTGCCTTTGGGGTACCGTATTATTATTTTATAACCATAAGCCTAATCAGGGAATAAACCCGCTGTCAGATTCTCGGTAAACATGGAACAAAGCAGGATAGCTCAGTCAAGAGCCTGCAAAAGGCAGATGAGATGTTTAATGGAAACTATGAAATAATGTCATTGCCGCAGACATGCAGAAGCATTAGCAAACCTGAAGCCTACCTAACGTTAAGATCTTTGAGACATCACAGTTAGAGAGATGGTCAAGTTTCAATGCAGATAATTCAGTAGCTATAAATGCATTTAAGGGGAGTCACTCCTAAGTGTAAAGGGCAGCATGACAGAAATCACAAGAGGTGCTTACCAGTAAATTTAATTCTACATAATAATTTAAGTTTCACTAAAACTAGTGGACATAAGAACTAAGCTGACATGCAGGACCAAAGGAGGAGTAATTACTATCTGTTTCTATAGAGCAACGTAGGTCACCACCCATAATTCACACTTGCACCTCAGGAGTTTAAAGAAGCTATGCCACTAACATAGAGGCAATTTCTTGCGGATGTCAGTAGATCTGAGTAGACTTACTGTTTATAGAGCCATGTTCAACTTTATATTTCAAAGAAACAAAAGCATATACTGATGAAGCGGGGCAAAATCCAAGAACATCATTAAAATAAGTGCAGGAAGCAGCATCCTGAAAGCAGTTAATTGATAGGGTTTTCAGGTTAGGAGGTGACTGGAGAGGGTTGCGTGGAGCTGAGTTCAAATCAAAGTCGTCTATTCAATTCCTACTGCATTAAGGGAAACACATTTCTGTAGCCTTGCAAATAAATAGATTTACTCCTAATAATTCCAACATCCTTTTCTTCTGATAACTTCTGAACTGGATAATTGTTTAGGTTAAAGGAATAGCATTAAACAAGTGCAGGCTAGAAACATCAGAGACAGCATTAGCATCGTAACAGGAAATGAGATATGGGAAGTAATATTAGAACAGATAAGGAATCCTAAAAAGTGATGCAGTTTTCAATACATAAGAGAGCTAGGATAAGGCTGCAGAACAGAAACTCAAGAGGCCTTTGCAGAAAGACAAACTTTACTTAAAAGGCAAACTTTGGTCCCATTTTAAATATCTGTGACTGTTATTGATCTCAACAAATGCAGGAATTTTACCATTAATAAACTAATTGCTGAGAGTTGTACAGAGCAAGTACATGTATAGAAACCATTTCCTCCAAACTTACTATATCTTATCCTTGGCCCCTGATCCACAGTGCATTCTCCTCTCATACTGTCTTTTCAAAAAAAGTAGTTATAATATCTGCACTTAATCTATGAGAAGGGAACTGCACAACAGCAGCACTTCTACGTGATGGGAGACAGGCACTTGGCATCCTATAAATCTTGTTAGGACAGTATTATCTTATTCAGGACAGTATTATCTTATTCTACTCCTAAAATGCATGCATTGCTTTTTCTTGTTCTGGATCAAGAACTTGTTAATGCACAGAACATGATTCAGCTACATGAAACAAAACACAAAACTTCTGACTTGTCACAAAAGTGTAAAAACTATCCATTTCCTTCCTGCTTCTTCTGACTTAATGGATTAAAAGAATTTGCTTAAAACCCAGTGATGAACTGAAGAACTCAGCATAGGATCTGAATCTTTCCTCTTCCTTTCCATACGATGCTAACTAAACCCTTCAATCCCATCCAAATTCCACCAGAGATATTCAGAAATACCTTTTTTGTTTATTTTGTGATTATGTGGGCTTGCTGTAATGTTGTGCCATTTTTTAACTTAAAAAATGTCATTAGAAGAAAGTAGAGATTTTATAGAAAACTTCTCTTTTTAAAGTAAAACATACATTCAGAGATTTTACGTCATTGATGGAGAATAAATCATTCATTGGCAAACATGGTTCTACTTACCATAGAACCATCACCACCTCTCAGAATTCAATAAGGAATACTTTTTTTCCCCCCCTTCATCATCATTATCGCAGTACTATGGAATGAAATACACAGAAATAACAGCAGCATAGAGTGATCTCCATTTAACTGATCAGTCCTTGGTTGTTACAAGGTAACCTGATTTCCTCACAAGAAAGGAGAAAAAAGCATTAGTTATCCTAGACAAGTACCAGCACAGTTTTATAGCACTTTGGGATTATAAAGCTTTTAGAGATGCTATTATTCGGAAATTTTCCAGGAAGCACTAAATATCAACAATAGCACCTGTAGTCAGCTAAGTTGAATTACCCGTTTTCCACTCATGAGAGTAAAATAATTTAATGAAGTATTATGCAAAGTTCACTGAAAAAGCCAACGCAAGAGACTACAGATTCAGAGATCTTTTATAATTTTATGAAGTATTAATTTGACATGCACAAGGTTGAGAAAATTGGTTAGAAAAAGACCCAGATAGTTTTATAAAATAGGAAAAGAAGTTTGTGTTAAATTTTTATTGAAGGAATTAGACTTTAATGGCCAACCTATGTAATATGCCGCAAATCAGCAGTAGAGCCTGGCAACAAGAGCATAATAGCATGAGATTTAACACCGTCATCTTGCTAACTGAAAGGACCTGACCTCATCGGGGTTACGCACTGCAAGTCAGAATGATAACGCTGCAAATTATCACTGCTTTGCAGATGCTAGTGTATCCTACCTGTAAAGAGAATGTAACTAAGCACGTTACATTCTGTTGGCTAAAAATTTTTTTTTTCCTATTCTACACAGTTTGTAGAAGCTGTAGAAATAGAAAAACCTATGGTAAGACAGAATGTTGGGGTGCAAAGCTTTTTTTCCCCACAATTCAAAGATTTCAGTCATTTAGAAAATCAATATGCTGTTCCACGTATCATTCATATTGATATTCAAGTTAGTCCTGGAGCTTTGTGAGATGAGAAATGAGAAGTTTGTAAGAAGTGATGTATATACACAGTATCAACCCAATGTTATAAACTTTACTCATGCAGTTTGCCTTTACTTATACAAGTGGTACCACTGAAGTCAGTAAGACAACTTAAGCTGAAAACCTGACTCATACAAGAAAGAGTAAGAGAAGAATCATACTACATATATACTTCAACATGTAGTTTTAGGACACTCAATTCCCAAGATTTCTTTGCCCATTTTTTGAAAAAAAGGCATTCCAAATATATAAGCAAGAGGATGTGACTGCTGGGAATAAATTTTCAGTTCCCTGTAGGTACTTTTCCTCTGATAAAGGTATATTCTGCATATGTATACACTGAAAATTCTACGTTGCTTTTTCTGGCATTTAATTAGGGGTTAAGGAAAATGTGCAGGACTAGAATTTTAAGTGTTGGTTTAATAACCTTTATCCAGCTCATTTCTGAATGATTTTCTTCCTCTCTGGAGAGGCTTCTAATGTCAAACACTGGTATTAAGGTGAGTCATGCTTACTGAAGAGGCACAGAGAAGACACATGACAAAATTATTAATTATAGGGAGGGAAGGAGTCAGAGTATTCTTTTCACTCCATAAATGTCTTTCTAAAACAGAAAGTTTAATATTGAATTCAAATACACTTTCAGTAGTCAATAGCCATTAAAGTCTTACTGGTGTCAATAAAAATTGGGGATTTAAGAATGTCATTTAAAAACTGTTGTAAATGAGGCTTTTAGAAGGCATTGGAGATTGAGAAGACACAAGGATTTTTTTTTTAAGTACAATAACAGAAATTGGGGAACTATTCTATATCTAAGATATACGGTAAGTTAAATTATTTCAGAATACTGTATTGAAGTTTACTCATTCATACTGCTGTTTGTTATTGTTCATTTTTTAGATTCCTTCTGTCCTGGTTTCAGCTGGGATAGAGTTAGTTTTCTTCCTAGTAGCAGGCATAGTGCTGTGTTTTGGATTTAGTATGAGAAGAATGTCAGTAATACACTGATGTTTTAGTTGTTGCTAAGTAGTGTTCACATAGTCAAGGACTTTTCAGCTTCCCATGCTCTGCCAGGTGCACAAGAACCTGGGAGGTAGCATAGCCAGGACAGCTAACCCCAACTGGCCAAAGGAGTATTCCATACCATATGATGTCATGCTCAGTATATAAGCTGGGGGAAGGAGGAATTAGCTGGGGAGCAGCAATCGCTGCTCGGGGTCTGGCTGGGCATTGGTTGGCGAGTGGTGAGCAACTGCATTGTGCATCACTTCTTTTGTATATTCTATAATCATCATCATCATCATTATTATTATTATTTTCCCTTCCTTTTCTATTCTATTAAACGGTCTTTACTTCAATTCATGAATTTTACTTTCCTCCCCCTCCCCGATTCTCTCCCCCATCCCACTGACGGAGGAGGAGGGGGAGGAGTGAGCGAGCAGCTGTGTGGTGTTTGGCTGCCTGCCGGGTTAAACCACACCACCTTCCTTTCCTATCAAATGTTAAGAATTGTATGTACGAGAAGACCAACAGGAGAGGTTGGTCAGTGCTATTTTCTGCTATTTCTGCTAAACTGAAATCCAACACCATATTCTAACACCAAAAGGTATATATTTGGATACATAAAATACCTTAAAGCAACAGTACAGGTGGAGTTTGGGGTTGGGTTTGTTATTTTGGGGGGGTTGGTTTTTTGTTGTTTTTTTTGTTTTGGTTTGGTTTTTTGGGGGGGGGATTGGGGGGGGAATTGTATTTTTACTGTAACCAATTTTATTTCTACTAAATTACCAGAGTTATGGAAACTATGCTTTTTTATTTTGTATCTTACTTGCAACCAGCTTCCCATGTGATAAAATAAGCGCAAAACAACTTCTCTATAAATGTATTCTTGCAGGTGACATTAAATTATTATGCAGTACCTCATAATAATGACAATATACAAAGTAATCAAAAGCTAAACTGAATAGTGACAACTAAAGAACATTAAATTCATGAGCACCATCCAGGTCAAAGCCATTGCGGCCATTTTCTTTCTGTGAAAGCTTTTTAACATTGGGCAGTCTATGTTTGTGTTTATAATGCCAATGGAACATGAGTAGAAGAAAGACTATTTAAAATAAAGACCTTTGCAAAAGTTCTAATACTTTTTACATTCCAGAACAATTGCTACAATCAAGCTTATCTGCTTTAAGCCAATTCAAACAAAACAATTTCAAAGTTGAAAGATTCTTAAAGTGTTGAAAACTCTTCCTCCCCCTTCCCTCTCCACGCCCTCTCCCCAAGATTAGGAAAGTATGACACATGTTTCAATATTATCTCATCTATGTACCACTATATATAAATATAACCTATAAAAAGTAAACTTCTGTGGAACTTCACTATTTCACAGGAGAAGCAGGACTTCAAAAGTAAATGAAATAGCTTCGATTCCAGTTCTCTGGAATTCTAGTTTTCTCTGGAATTCTTTGTTTGCTTTTTTTTTTTCCTCTGGAATTCTTAGGTTTTTGCACATTTGGAGCTATAAAACTTCTAGGTATGATTTAACAAAGTAAGACTAACTCACAATTACCTTAAACATCAAGTGCAAGAATATTTTGTTTATAAATACAAGTGCAAACTGCACACAACAGCTGAGAGGAAAAATCTTTTACAGTACACCAATATATCCACTCCTCTTCATTATATCTTTCCTTCATTACAGCAATATTTATTTCCCAAAATTTGGGGATTATTTTCTTCTCACATTATATCACCTGTCCAGAAGAAAACATAGAATATAATATTATACTAGAAAATTTGATTAACAAATGCACTAGACAATGCAATGACATTATTGCTAGAATAAAGAACCATTCCATGATTTGCTGTTCTTCGCTTACTGTAGGAGTAGAGGAGCATGACACTTAAGTCTCCCCATGAATTTGAGAGAATAACAGGCATTATTGGAATTAAACTAGTTTTTAGCAGCTGAGAATCTGACTTTCACATTTTATTGCAATATACGTCACAAAAACATGTATTTGGAAAACAGCATGGCTTCCTATAAAAGAGCTCTCTGCTGCTGAAACTCCATCCCAGAGTTTGCCTCCCATTTTTTCCTCTGAAGTAGTTATGTACCATTACATAAAGATTGGCACAGTGTCGCTGGAGACAGACACATTAATTGCCTTCAGGCAACAAGTATCTTGCATGCTTTTCTTCAGCACACCCTCAGCAGCCTAATACTCATTTCTGTTCTCTTCCTGGCAAATTTGGTCACACAACCCACCCTATTTTATCAACTCTTCCAGTTGCTGCAGAATCCTCCGCAGAGAAAAATCACATAATGAGAAAAACCTGTCTATTCCGATTACATGAAGGTTAGACAGATGTGACCTGCTTCATCTACCTTGTTTATTCAAAAGACAAAAGGAACAATGCCAACCATTAATAACCTAAGTCCTAACACATATCATGGCAATATTTCTGATAGTTTCTCAAGGTGTCTCAAGTTGAGGAAATAATTTCTGCACAGCAAAAGAAATATTTTTAAAAGTAATGAAAATACAGAAGCAGATTTTGGTTTGGTTTTGTTTTTTCTAAAGCTACAATGCCCATGATTTTAGTAATTGGAGAAAACTAAAGCCCTTGTTCGTACAAAGCTTTCAAAAAATGAAAGCGTTCTACAAAGCTTTCTTCAGAAAACTGTCTCATCTCCACTGCAAAACCATAGCAAGTCCATCTTTTAAGCAAATTTGCACTTAAAATTAAATCCTGTTAACCAAATGTAAAGCCAAATAAATCCTGAAACCAAGATATTAATCACACCTTTTAACAGACATTGCCGATTTAATTAAAGTAGCGCTATCATCAGGAACACTGTTTCATTTGATACAAGTTCATGACAACTATGACACTGCTGTAATTAACAAAATGACAACTGGAATAAAAAGACAGCAAGATCATTAAAACATAAAGCAACAAACAGGCACAAACTTTAGCCAAGGGCTTGCAGGTCAACAATGACCATCACCAAAACTTTAATTTCCATTAGAGAAAAATGATAAATTGCAATCCTACATTGAGACCTTAAACAGTATTCCACTACAATATTTAATTCATTAGTATTACAGATGATCATCTAAACAAATCCAATTATATGCCCGCTCACAACATTTAATCATAGTGTATGCTTTGTGTACTTCATAACACGGCAGTGAATACTAAAATCAAAAAAAGTATCTTATTTCGTAACAGTTATCTTATTTCATCTTGCAGAAAGTGATATACATTAGTTGCTGTTAGATGGTGATTCTATATTAGTATAAGTTCTTTGATGAAAAAATTGTGAAGCCATTTTCACTACAGAATTGTATCACTGCAATACTGCTGCTTCGGAATGGAATTTGCCTTTAGTTTATAAAACGTACAAGAGTAAGCTCTGCTACCAGTCACGCAACTGCTAATCATTATAATCAAAGCAAGCATCTCCTGTCTACAGCAGCCCTCACCTCTACCAGTCCACACCTCTACTTTCCTCTTGCCCAACTTCTAGCTTCGTATTTCCTCCAGGCTTTCCTCTTGTCTTCCCTAGTCTCCAACTGGTTTGATCACCCATATGCTTTTTCATTATTTTGCAATTCTTCTCCTTAGAATAGGCCTGACTGTGCCTGTCTTCCATAATTCTCAGGGGTATCAAATACAAACTCTTTAGCATCATCACTCCTGTCACAACACATTAAGTGTTTGATTCTTCTCACCTGATAAAACATATGCACAGAACATCGATTTTTTTTTATTATTAATCCTGAGACAAAAACAATGTTCTCTGCCCTGCTGGAATTCCAGCCAGAAAAGAGTTAACAGTCCCCTATTTTATGCAGCCAGCTCTTCAAAGACAACCATCTCCCCCTAGATTATGGCATGATTATTTGCAAGGTAATGTTTTATATCTCATGTAAAGTATTTAACAGGATTCAAAAAACCACACTGAATCAAGTGAGAAGCATATCCATTTTTAACTAAAAATAAACTCTCTAAAATATCCCCATGAGTATCTCCTGCTTCCCTCACCCATGATCACAGCAGAGAATAAAAACCTCTACAAATACAACACAGAGTAAGGAATTCCCCCATTGCCCTTTATGCATGGGGGAAAATATAAAAATGTTATTTTCAACATGCACATCTCAAGTTTACAATTACAGATATCTAACATTTCATGGGAAGGCTTATTTTGCCAATATTAACTTTAAAGATAGAATTTGCTTGCAAACCCCCAAAAATACAGATTCTTAAGCATGACAAACACACAATCCTTTATTTGAAGTCACACAGACCCAAAACTTAACCTGCCGGTAGCAGCAAATTATAGCCAGAACAGTAGTTGCTACTGCTTGAATATTATTACAAAGCACAGGCTTATAATATATTCCTTTGAAATGATCTATGACAATATCATATATTAATTCAATAAATGTTCAGAAAGCGATAATAATCTATTTATAATTATTCTGCTATAGTCTGTAAGTACCTACATCTCTGTAATAATTCCTTACAAATACCAGTTACTGCAGCTTAAAAACAAACTCATTCTGTTTTGCTGAGTTGGAGCCAAGGAGCTGCATTTTAGCGTCCCATCTATTATGCTGAGCAGGCTTCATTATGAACCGCATCTTTGAACTAACACTCTAATCATAATTTAGGCAGGAAGCTCTTGTAGAAGAAAGCACAAAATAATGTTAACAAATATAATTTAGGCTTCCAAAATGAAATATTTCCATTAAAAGTAAAAAAATCTGATGATGCTTTTGTCTAGGAAACACTTTATTTATTACAGAAAGTCTATATTATCCTGCATTCAAGTAATTCTTCAAGTTAGTTTGCCTGATACAATCCTACTTCTTACAAACATCAGAACATTTAACCCTGCCGATGAATTGCATTTATGAAAAGAGCAAGTTGTGGATGCCAAAGGCCATGTTTGTCAATGAGAAAAACAATACATGCTTTAAAAGATGACAAACAGTTTTTATGAAAGTCATTCCTGCTCTTTCCATTACGGAAAAAGAAATCACAGTGGGAATACTAAGATCAGCATGTATTTGGCAGCACACTGACCAAACATGCTATTAACTATAAAACAGGCTATATCTGAACTTTTTTTCTTTAAAGAAAGTTTTGATTTTTCAATGATTACAGGTCCAATGATGAATGCAAGTAGAAGCTACTTATTAGGAACAGTATATCATCACCCCTGCACTCTTATGTTTTACCATATCTCCTACACCAAATGCATTTCTTTTGTAGCTTTCAATACATATCTTAGTCTAGAACTTCCTCAATGTTCCTTAACATCTCTTGTTCCCAGTTATCCCTCTCATTTTCTACAGCTCCCCTTCACCCGGCTGTCTACTTTTCCACCATGTCTATTTTAAAAAAAACTTTTATTTGAGCCTGAAAAACTCAGCAAGTCTCCTTTACTGCCCCTTTAAAGGCATAATATGCTCTCTCATTATGCAAGCTCTTTTTCTGGCTCCCTTCAACAGTATTCAAGCTCTTCCTTTGTGTGATAGCAATCATTTCTGACCTTATCACCAGAAGACAGAGTTTGTTGTGGTGGTTTTGTTTGGGTTTTTTTTAATACAAATATAAAATATGAGAATGAGAAAGTTTTTTTTGAAAATAACAGAGCAAAAAAAGAGTTTGGTATTTATGATGAACCTTCTGCTACCAGTTGACAGCCAGCAGAAAAAGGTGTCAATAAAGATCATGATTTTGAATATAAACAAAGTGTTTTGGATATCAAGGGCCATACTCATGCATGAAACCTAAAAAATAGGACACAGGCATCAAAATATTCACAGAGGAAGCAGAAAAGTGCTGATGGAGGTTTCTTGTTCCTAATAATCTTTGCTTTTGAGACAGCTAGTTGCTGTGTTCAGTACTGTGTAGGACTCCACACCTAAATGCAGAACTTTACAAAAGCAAAGGCCAGACGTTACAAGGGTTAGGGATCATCACAACCACATGTGAGTGCACAGTATCTGCTTATAATCTTGTGGCCACACACAACAGAAATTGAGTATTTCTCTCAAATCTGAATTTCCACGCAAGTACAGAATTTAACAATACTACATGCTTGTGGACCATTTTAGCAATCCAGTAACAAATTTCAAGATGTATGGGGCTGTTCTCTGGATTTATTAAATTAAATGGAATACAGAAGAGTATGCTGTAGTATTCTGTAGTTTAGCTCAATTTGTTCCTGTGATAGGTTTAGAGACAAATACTTCCTTTTTATTTAAACACACCTTTAATGCTGAAATAACGTCACAAGTCAAGTACAAGCATTTAAATAGGTAGGCCAAAATAGCCATCAGATAAAGTCTATCATCTCCCTAGTCCCTGTTTCGGTATTAATCTTCACATATTTATTATGTAGCCCGTGGTCAATATAAACTGGAAGTGAAGCAGGTGCCCTCCTTCAAAGGAGAGAACAGCTAGTGTTTATCCAAGCCAGGAAGAATTAGAGGTCACCACTACTTTTAAATGGGAGAGAGGAGAGGTGATCTGGTGGCCTCAGCCTTCCTCTTCCCCTATTATCCTTTGTTCTGTAGAGACTGTTGATCTGAAATAAAGAAAGAAAAAAAAATACATACCCTATTTCTGTTAGATTATTTTTGCCACACTCAGAACTTATACTTTTTTAAAGCATTTATTTCTGACCACTTTTCTCACATTTGTATTTGACTTAACTTCAGAACTCTTTCCCAGCCTCTGTAGGAAAAATAGGCTTTGGAGAACACGAGAAATACTTGGGATCATAAATGTAGACATCTATGAACATACACAGTTCAGTCTTAAAAGCAAGAATAAGAAGTTTGACCTTGTTGCAATGCAAAACTGACTGGAACAAAAATGAGCTATCCAGATAAAGCAAGGTGCAGGAGGAAAGGAGGGAGAAGAGAGAGAGAAAAGATGACTTCACCAGCAGCGTTCAGATGGACTGGACTTAAGGTGTTTCATTAATTATGTTTATCATAAGAGAAATAATACAAAACAACAGTTCTGTATGTAAGAGGGATGCTTCCTATCTATAAGTGAAACTTGAAAATAAACCCAACCACCTCAAATTTAATATTCTCATAGTATTCCCCAATACTGAGTCATGTTTGATAACACTAGAAAGGGCTCACTGAAGATACGAACAGAAAGTGACAGAACAAAGTACTGTGTGTGACTCAGTTATAAAAGTTTAACATTTTTAAAAAGTCATCCTAGTTTGTCAGTAGCACACGACATAACCAATGTAAAAACTCAAAAGACCTAAATTTTTAAAATTTTGTTGTTATTTAGCTATATTGGTTTTGCAGGAGTGGGGAAGGGGAAAGGGAGTTTTTCTATATTTCACTAGATGAAATCCCATATACAAATTCTTTTTCTTGCTTTATTTCTTTTTGCTTTCTATGCCTGTGTTCAAGCAGCCAAGGGACCTTACTACCACTTTCATTGAAAAGAAAAAGAACTGATAAAATAGTAGATTCATTATATTCTCTTCAGCCATCTGTGTCTCTCCACAAATGTAACATAGCGAAAGGTTAAATCAACTCCACTCCACTGTGTCACAAAAAAAAAAAATCCAGTTACAGTACTCTTAAGAGAAAACAAAATTTGATTGGCTCAAAGTTCTTTGTAATTTCCCTCCCATCCCACTATAAAATTATCACTGAATTGAAGTGTTTAAAGCCACTTTTTTAAAAANAAAAAAAATACATACCCTATTTCTGTTAGATTATTTTTGCCACACTCAGAACTTATACTTTTTTAAAGCATTTATTTCTGACCACTTTTCTCACATTTGTATTTGACTTAACTTCAGAACTCTTTCCCAGCCTCTGTAGGAAAAATAGGCTTTGGAGAACACGAGAAATACTTGGGATCATAAATGTAGACATCTATGAACATACACAGTTCAGTCTTAAAAGCAAGAATAAGAAGTTTGACCTTGTTGCAATGCAAAACTGATTGGAACAAAAATGAGCTATCCAGATAAAGCAAGGTGCAGGAGGAAAGGAGGGAGAAGAGAGAGAGAAAAGATGACTTCACCAGCAGCGTTCAGATGGACTGGACTTAAGGTGTTTCATTAATTATGTTTATCATAAGAGAAATAATACAAAACAACAGTTCTGTATGTAAGAGGGATGCTTCCTATCTATAAGTGAAACTTGAAAATAAACCCAACCACCTCAAATTTAATATTCTCATAGTATTCCCCAATACTGAGTCATGTTTGATAACACTAGAAAGGGCTCACTGAAGATACGAACAGAAATTCAAAGTGACAGAACAAAGTACTGTGTGTGACTCAGTTATAAAAGTTTAACATTTTTAAAAAGTCATCCTAGTTTGTCAGTAGCACACGACATAACCAATGTAAAAACTCAAAAGACCTAAATTTTTAAAATTTTGTTGTTATTTAGCTATATTGGTTTTGCAGGAGTGGGGAAGGGGAAAGGGAGTTTTTCTATATTTCACTAGATGAAATCCCATATACAAATTCTTTTTCTTGCTTTCTTTCTTTTTGCTTTCTATGCCTGTGTTCAAGCAGCCAAGGGACCTTACTACCACTTTCATTGCAAAGAAAAAGAACTGATAAAATAGTAGATTCATTATATTCTCTTCAGCCATCTGTGTCTCTCCACAAATGTAACATAGCGAAAGGTTAAATCAACTCCACTCCACTGTGTCACAAAAAAAAAAAATCCAGTTACAGTACTCTTAAGAGAAAACAAAATTTGATTGGCTCAAAGTTCTTTGTAATTTCCCTCCCATCCCACTATAAAATTATCACTGAATTGAAGTGTTTAAAGCCACTTTTTTAAAAATAAAAAACATTTAATTATGTAAAAATTGGTATACTACACTATTTTTTGTTTTTTCAAAAAAGTATTTCATTTTCTACAGCAGAACAGACAAATTAATAATGTAGTATATTCATTTGCTTTAATGATAACCTAACTCACATTCAGAAAGGACAGGGGGTATCGTATGGAGCTAAGACAGGAAAGACTTAATAGAATCTGTCAAGATTTTATAAACGAGTAGTAAACATTGCTTATTTCTCATATAACTGTATTCAGGACAAATCTGTTATATTCTGAGCAGTCACTTTGATCCTAGAGTTCTACTTGCTCTTTTTGAGTGAGAATGCCACTGATTAACCAAGGAGAGACACTGACACCAGTAATAGCACAAGTGCCTCCTGCCAAAGCAGCGGATAATGGGGGACTAAAGATTACCCCAGAACAGCCAACATTGCTGAACACATCTAGAGGACATAGCCTGTGGTCTTGTCTCTAAACGCCCATTGTAGTAGACAGTTCTGCAAAGCCTTCTATTCAACACTTCAGGAGTCATTGATTAGACAGAGTACATGCAAACAAGACTGTCTCAACGCTTCCTCCTATTGTAGGAGCCTTAAGTAGTGCAGCTTGCATGACTCCACCCTACTAACCTCTAATTAAGATTTGCTACTAAAGTTATACTCTAGATGAATGAGATCAAAGATTTGCAATTTATTTTCAACTTGAAGGGAACTCAAAGGCTTTTACTAACTCATGTTCATAGTGACTTATTATTTTAAAAGGATAAAATCTTCTCTTTTCTAAAAATATAATTATACCACAAAGTATTGTAATTTATTAGATAAACAGTACTTTAACATATCTTAAATGGAATACAGAAACAGTCCTGAAGAAACAACCAATGTTCATAATTACAAACGTTTTTTTCTTGGTGACCAACAGAAAGCAGCCTCCTTTGGTTTCCTTGATTTGCAGAAGCAAAAAGGATACAACCAGACACTCTCATAAAGTGTTTCCACTAAGTATGATTACTGTCCAAATCAATTCTGTTCAGAAGTGGATCTTTCAATTACTAATGAAAGTTAATTGGAGTCTCAAACTCCACCCACAAAAAAAAGAACAGTTTAACTAATTCAAAGTTTCTTCCATTTCAAATTGCCATAATATTGGGTTTTAAAGACAAAAATATATGCCAGCATCCATATGAAGTCTTCAAGATATTAAAAGCAAAAGCAAACCTTTTTACCATTACTTCCTTTTAAAGAATCACCTGTCATACTGAATGTGATTCTCTGTATGAAATGATACTACACAAGTGATAACATATTTGAATTATAACAAAACCAATGGAAGACTGTTGTTCTATTTATTATTGCTTTTGATATTTCTTTAGCAATCATCATTGCAGTCTGTCTAAACAATTCTCTGTGCACAGACATTCACAATAATGTGTTTTCATCATAAAGTTAGACATTGTCATCAGGTTTTGCGGAAGGCTGTATTTACAGTTCCTAGCCATTTTTATTACACCTCATTTGCATCATTGGGATGTGAATGCAACAGTTTTTACATCTGTCAGCTTTAGTTATATTTACTTGAATACAAGCATTAGTAACAGATTACTGGAAGTCTGAAGAGAGATGATGAATTAGTTATGTTCTTATTATCCAACATTGGAACGGGACCAAGAGAGGAGGGTTTATCACATTCTCTGCTAAGAGAGAACCTATCCATCAGCCATAACAATCTTCTACAAAGCTTGAGAAATGCAGCTTGTGAAACACATAGTTATTCAGATTTCATTATTTCTCAGCTGATATTCTACGTACCAGCTCTTAAAATACATTTTGATTTCCTAGAATTGTTTGGTAAAAAACTTATTTGATTGTCAATACCTGCAATAACTTGAGATACATACTTAACCTACTTACTACTACATACTTACTACTTTCCATATTCACCTACTAGTGTACAGATGCTCCGAGTACAATTTTCTTCCCCCTTTTACACTGTCTTACACTTAGAAGCAATTGTCTATTATGGAACCTTACCAACAGAGGAAAGCATTGGGGAATTTTTATTGTACACCTTGAGGTGAATTAAACACACATTTGTGCACACAAACCACACAAACTGCCCCATCCCTGTCCCCAGTGAGGGTCTTTGCCTCATAAGGCTCTGTAGAGAGGAAATGGAATCACCTNATACCTGCAATAACTTGAGATACAAGTAGAAAACGTACTTAACCTACTCAAAAGCTTACTACTTTCCATATTCACCTACTAGTGTACAGATGCTCCGAGTACAATTTTCTTCCCCCTTTTACACTGTCTTACACTTAGAAGCAATTGTCTATTATGGAACCTTACCAACAGAGGAAAGCATTGGGGAATTTTTATTGTACACCTTGAGGTGAATTAAACTCACATTTGTGCACACAAACCACACAAACTGCCCCATCCCTGTCCCTAGTGAGGGTCTTTGCCTCATAAGGCTCTGTAGAGAGGAAATGGAATCACCTGAGGCCACCTGCAAACAAAAAAACTCTCAGTCTCCAAGAAGGAGTAAGAAAAAAAAGGCATGCTTTAGCAGAATGGCATCATCCTAGCTATAAAAAATGGATATAATACACTGAAAGGANACTTACTACTTTCCATATTCACCTACTAGTGTACAGATGCTCCGAGTACAATTTTCTTCCCCCTTTTACACTGTCTTACACTTAGAAGCAATTGTCTATTATGGAACCTTACCAACAGAGGAAAGCATTGGGGAATTTTTATTGTACACCTTGAGGTGAATTAAACACACATTTGTGCACACAAACCACACAAACTGCCCCATCCCTGTCCCCAGTGAGGGTCTTTGCCTCATAAGGCTCTGTAGAGAGGAAATGGAATCACCTGAGGACACCTGCAAACAAAAAAACTCTCAGTCTCCAAGAAGGAGTGAGAAAAAAAAGGCATGCTTTAGCAGAATGGCATCATCCTAGCTATAAAAAATGGATATAATACACTGAAAGGAGGGGGGGGAATCTATTTTAAAAGACTAGCAGTTATGACTATGATAAGTAATGTCTCTGAATTCTAGAGTTCAGCTATACTCAAGCCCCAAATTGCCCTTTTCCAAAACCTCAAATGATATAGATTTTTTAAACAAACCTAGTTCCCTCTTTTTCTAAATATATATATATATACAAACACACATAAAAAATATATATAAAATGCTTGTCATTAAGAAAAGCAATTTTCTTACATATCTATTTATATTTCAAAACATCAATGTATTAATGCTAGAAAGCTCTCAAGTAAGAAATATGAAAAACTGGAGGGGAAAAAGCTACAAATAAGTTTTGTCTTAAGGTTCTTTAAATCCTAACCAGTTAAGCATCAATTGTCAGAGAGCGCAAGCTGCTTTATAAGTTTCTCACGTATATGAAAAGCCTCCTCATTTATTCATGTAATTGGTGAGTTCTACTCCAGGGATGGCTGCAGTTAGGTACCCCCACGCTCAGGAGCATCATTTCTACGTAGCCTAATTCCTGAAATGTTCAAAAGAACAAAGGAAGATTTTGACCCAATGAAAAAAAAAGGCATGACAAGTTGAACATCAAACAAAAAACATTTCTTTGTCTACCCAATAGCTATGGCTTTTTCCTCTGCAGTTGCACCGCTCATTCCAATAGCAAAAGTAATGGTCATCGTTTAGTCTACACAGACAGTAATAAGGTAAATCAAAACCAAGCATGAATATACCTGACTGACAAAAGGTTTTAAAAGCATAAGACTAAATCATCTGAAAGATCAAAACAGTGATAATTGCATTCTACACATAGCCTGAACAATATCACGAGAAATGACAGCTTCTTTCTTTATCTTTCTGTTCAGCCCTACAGTAAGACCACCACCCACACTGCTGCTGAGCTGTGCAAGACCACATTCGTTCCCACAAAACTCTTGCTGGGATTGCAGCACAGGTTTCTCTCTCTGACAGACTCATTGCCTACCCAGTAGCAGAGCACAGCAATCTGTAAGAAAGAAGGGCAAAGTCAGCTTTACGACCTGCCATCATACCACTCTCCCTATATTGGAAATGAGCTTTGCACACAACATCAGCCAGCCATCAGAAACCCTATTACAGTGTTCTGCCTCTCTTGCCCAAGGAGCAAAGAATGCCAGAAAAGTATCTCCAAAGAAAGATACCTGTGAGGCAATCTGCTTCTCATTCACATCATCTGTCCATTTGTGAATTGGGCAGTACTGAAGAGGAATGAAATCTTACTCAAACCTGGTTAAGATCAGTCTGAAGGAGTCAAGCAGACACTCCTAGCAATTAGCTTAGGTACTCTGTAACTAATCTAAATACAGCAAGCTTATTCAAAGACTTTAATCTGAAAGCTTCCCTTCATACAAAGAGCAGACTGCTTTGAAACTAGACTCAAGAGAATAGACATTATATCTGCATTGGTACTGATAACAACTGATGTTCTCTGCAAGTCTGTGCACAACAATAGCCCCAACAAGGAAGGTCTAAATTCAGGCATAGGTTCAAACTCCATTGCTAACCCTCTAACTACTGAAGACATCCTGAAGTAAGATTAATTCTGCATAAAAAGTATGTTAGAACAATTTGTCTTTCAGGGACAAGGAATGTGGGAGGAAACCCATGACATAGATCAGATATATAGATAGCACCTTTATACTTATGAAGGAAGACACTATCAGGACAAATTTATTGGCTTTTAGGGCTATTCAATGCCCTATGACAATTAAATTCTTAGTCATGTTTACTAAACATATCACTATCAGTGCAACAGAAACCACATCAGCCCATTTCAACATAGCAGTGATATATGGTATCTAACAAGCTGAATTAATCCTGCAACAGTAGCTAAGAATTATTTTTATTAGCAGTTCACTAGAGGAGCTTAAGAAATACTTTTCCAAGTGCTCACATTTCCTCATCACCATTATACACAAATCACCTAACATGAAACTTTTCATACCTAAAACTCACAGACTAAATACTATTGCATATTTTTAAACACGCAGATCAAACACAGCACATTTTACTTGCAAGTATTTTCATATATACATATTTGCTTAACACTAGGCATTCCTACANTCCATCAGCCATAACAATCTTCTACAAAGCTTGAGAAATGCAGCTTGTGAAACACATAGTTATTCAGATTTCATTATTTCTCAGCTGATATTCTACGTACCAGCTCTTAAAATACATTTTGATTTCCTAGAATTGTTTGGTAAAAAACTTATTTGATTGTCAATACCTGCAATAACTTGAGATACAAGTAGAAAACGTACTTAACCTACTCAAAAGCTTACTACTTTCCATATTCACCTACTAGTGTACAGATGCTCCGAGTACAATTTTCTTCCCCCTTTTACACTGTCTTACACTTAGAAGCAATTGTCTATTATGGAACCTTACCAACAGAGGAAAGCATTGGGGAATTTTTATTGTACACCTTGAGGTGAATTAAACTCACATTTGTGCACACAAACCACACAAACTGCCCCATCCCTGTCCCTAGTGAGGGTCTTTGCCTCATAAGGCTCTGTAGAGAGGAAATGGAATCACCTGAGGACACCTGCAAACAAAAAAAACTCTCAGTCTCCAAGAAGGAGTAAGAAAAAAAAGGCATGCTTTAGCAGAATGGCATCATCCTAGCTATAAAAAATGGATATAATACACTGAAAGGAGGGGGGGGAATCTATTTTAAAAGACTAGCAGTTATGACTATGATAAGTAATGTCTCTGAATTCTAGAGTTCAGCTATACTCAAGCCCCAAATTGCCCTTTTCCAAAACCTCAAATGATATAGATTTTTTAAACAAACCTAGTTCCCTCTTTTTCTAAATATATATATACAAACACACATAAAATATATATATAAAATGCTTGTCATTAAGAAAAGCAATTTTCTTACATATCTATTTATATTTCAAAACATCAATGTATTAATGCTAGAAAGCTCTCAAGTAAGAAATATGAAAAACTGGAGGGGAAAAAGCTACAAATAAGTTTTGTCTTAAGGTTCTTTAAATCCTAACCAGTTAAGCATCAATTGTCAGAGAGCGCAAGCTGCTTTATAAGTTTCTCACGTATATGAAAAGCCTCCTCATTTATTCATGTAATTGGTGAGTTCTACTCCAGGGATGGCTGCAGTTAGGTACCCCCACGCTCAGGAGCATCATTTCTACGTAGCCTAATTCCTGAAATGTTCAAAAGAACAAAGGAAGATTTTGACCCAATGAAAAAAAAAGGCATGACAAGTTGAACATCAAACAAAAAACATTTCTTTGTCTACCCAATAGCTATGGCTTTTTCCTCTGCAGTTGCACCGCTCATTCCAATAGCAAAAGTAATGGTCATCGTTTAGTCTACACAGACAGTAATAAGGTAAATCAAAACCAAGCATGAATATACCTGACTGACAAAAGGTTTTAAAAGCATAAGACTAAATCATCTGAAAGATCAAAACAGTGATAATTGCATTCTACACATAGCCTGAACAATATCACGAGAAATGACAGCTTCTTTCTTTATCTTTCTGTTCAGCCCTACAGTAAGACCACCACCCACACTGCTGCTGAGCTGTGCAAGACCACATTCGTTCCCACAAAACTCTTGCTGGGATTGCAGCACAGGTTTCTCTCTCTGACAGACTCATTGCCTACCCAGTAGCAGAGCACAGCAATCTGTAAGAAAGAAGGGCAAAGTCAGCTTTACGACCTGCCATCATACCACTCTCCCTATATTGGAAATGAGCTTTGCACACAACATCAGCCAGCCATCAGAAACCCTATTACAGTGTTCTGCCTCTCTTGCCCAAGGAGCAAAGAATGCCAGAAAAGTATCTCCAAAGAAAGATACCTGTGAGGCAATCTGCTTCTCATTCATATCATCTGTCCATTTGTGAATTGGGCAGTACTGAAGAGGAATGAAATCTTACTCAAACCTGGTTAAGATCAGTCTGAAGGAGTCAAGCAGACACTCCTAGCAATTAGCTTAGGTACTCTGTAACTAATCTAAATACAGCAAGCTTATTCAAAGACTTTAATCTGAAAGCTTCCCTTCATACAAAGAGCAGACTGCTTTGAAACTAGACTCAAGAGAATAGACATTATATCTGCATTGGTACTGATAACAACTGATGTTCTCTGCAAGTCTGTGCACAACAATAGCCCCCACAAGGAAGGTCTAAATTCAGGCATAGGCTCAAACTCCATTGCTAACCCTCTAACTACTGAAGACATCCTGAAGTAAGATTAATTCTGCATAAAAAGTATGTTAGAACAATTTGTCTTTCAGGGACAAGGAATGTGGGAGGAAACCCATGACATAGATCAGATATATAGATAGCACCTTTATACTTATGAAGGAAGACACTATCAGGACAAATTTATTGGCTTTTAGGGCTATTCAATGCCCTATGACAATTAAATTCTTAGTCATGTTTACTAAACATATCACTATCAGTGCAACAGAAACCACATCAGCCCATTTCAACATAGCAGTGATATATGGTATCTAACAAGCTGAATTAATCCTGCAACAGTAGCTAAGAATTATTTTTATTAGCAGTTCACTAGAGGAGCTTAAGAAATACTTTTCCAAGTGCTCACATTTCCTCATCACCATTATACACAAATCACCTAACATGAAACTTTTCATACCTAAAACTCACAGACTAAATACTATTGCATATTTTTAAACACGCAGATCAAACACAGCACATTTTACTTGCAAGTATTTTCATATATACATATTTGCTTAACACTAGGCATTCCTACAGTCAGTGCATAAAGTGAAAACTAGAAGCATCTTTCACAAACTAGAGACAGTTAAAAAAAGACCATGCACGCTGTCTTCATTATTTTACTTGATGACATTCATGTTATTCTGAATGCAAAAAGAGTAGCTACTGGGTTTTTCTTCCTGATTTAAAGCAAAAAAGCATGGTTTTGAACTAGTGGAGTTTGGTTCATCTTTTAAAGCCATTCTGAATGCAAAAGTCTACAGACAACAATCTGGAATAGTATGTAAACAGAGACTCAACTGTCACTACACTAAATCAAGTTTCTGTAATTATGTCACATTGTCTTCACAGTATGGTACGCCTTATATCTGTAAAATTAGAATACCTCATAGTCAGTAAATATATTTACTTCAACTTTTTAAGCACCAGTACATCTCAACTTTTCTTCATGCTTCAGGAAACTTTTCCTATGACAATACTTTACACAGACAACAGTCATCCTACTTCCCTGCTATATGTGTATTTTAAACAATTCATTTTTTCTATTAACAAGGAAACAGCCTATTAAAATGTGTGAGTGAAGGGGAATGGAGGGGGGTGGGGGGAACAGGAACAACTTTATTTTTACATCTAGGGATAAGACTCGTTCCCCTTGCTCTTTTCAAGCATCTCTTTTCCCTGGTAAGTATATACCTGTTTACTCCTCTATATCTTGGAGGCGGGGGAAAAAGAAAAGAAAAAAGAAAAGAATCATTAGGGACATGCTGCCAAGAGGCTGAGAATCTCAAAGGCTACATTAATCAAGGAAAATCCATGCTTTCAACACTTCACAACTTTCACACTGAAAAAAATGTCAAGAGAATGAAAAAAGCACTCTTCCCAAGAATCTTGAAGCATTTTAAAGCATATTTACAAGAACAAAAAAATCTACAAGGAATAATATTCACAGATAAACCATTTTCCTTATGTCACATTCACTCTAAGAACAAAATAGTCCCTGGAAGAGTGACTTGGTGGTCAGCTGTCAAATTGAATTTTAATTTAGCAGTAGTAATAGGCAAGGTATGTTAGTCTAAGTGCTCAATAAAAAACACAAAGACCTCCTTGAACGAAATGCTTTTAACATAAGTTGTATTCGTAATAAAATTTTAGATCTTCATCTCTGCAAAGGAAAAAGTACTGTGGAATATTTTCTTCTTATAAATTTAAAAATACACAAATTATGAAAATTACCATTTGGATTTTCTTCTGAAAATTACCATTTTTCCTCTATTTTTCCATATATCTTTGTAAAAGGCACTGACGCTTTTTCCAAAAATAGACCAATTGCCTAGACAGTCCTGAGCATGTTCACTTCTCTGAAGACAGCGGCTGCTTTGTTTCTATTCTGCAGAAGTATACCACGAAAAGTCACTAGTTAGACTCTGAAAGTAGCTCGTGTGATTTGGTGACATTTACTTAATTATTTTTATATAAATTTACTAAATCACTTTTCTTTGGCTAAATGGTATAAGCACTTAAGCTCCTTAATACACTCATGTAGCTGAAACAGCAGAAGCTGCTTACCAAGTCACTGGATCATTTGTAAAGGCCTATCCTGGAAGTTACTCTTGGAAAATAATCAAGCTTTAAATGGTAGAAGCCTGGGGCATTTCACTGATTTAACACCCCACTCCCCCACTCCAGTGTTGTGGATGTGTCAGAAGGAAAAAACTTTGAAAGGCCAAAAAGCAATTATGAGTTTAATCCCAAGAGAACAGAAAACAATACTGTGACCTAGGGAGCCAGGTCTGGAAATAGTGAGCAAGGTTTTCCTTACTGAAGCTATTACACTCGTAGCTGGAGAAGGAAGCATGCCTATTTAACTTAGAAAGAGGCTAGAACCAAAGAACTAGCTGACTTGTATCATTATTTTCTCGCAGCAGAATACTTGCAGGCCAGCTTGTTACCTAACCACCGAGCCAGCGGGCAGCACACCAGCTTCACACCACCACAACTCCTACCCTAGCTCAGCACTTCTGGACGCCAAACAGCAACAATCCTGAGATGAAAGTCAGATCTCTCTCATTCTGGTCCGTGTTGCTCAAACACGGATTGATGTTTACTCTTCCACTCCAATAAAGCAAGAACTTTCTAAAGTTAAAATAAGGCTTCTGTCACATAGTAGTATTAACTCTACAAAACAAAAAAAGCCCCACATATTATAGCCAAGCTGACAGTTTCAACATATTCTTCTGTTGAAAATTCTGTAAAAAAAAGTATCAAGAAATACTCTGAAACATTTCTATGACCCTACCCCAAAAAATAACAACCAAACCTTTAATTTCAAATACATTTTAAGTCAATGCATCTGTACTCTGCTCACTGATGTATAAAAAGTGTCTACATTAATAGGCATGCAGTTATTCATATGATTTTCACCTTGGGTAGAAAAAGACCATAAGAATTTCTCAGTCCATGAAAATAATTGAGTAGGCGACACATTTTTTAAACAAATACTCTGAGAACACTGACCTGAAGTACTTCACAAGTAATCATGATGCACGTCTGGTACTGTATGAAAAGTACAGACATTCTTAAAGCAAGCCTCAGCTTTTCAATTCTACAATAACAACTGTTCAGGAAAAAGAGGGGAACTGAACACAAATGCAAAAATGGGGAAAAAAGCAAGGTAATTACCACAACCAAAAATGTCAGTACTAATAATGGAAGCTTACAGAGAACTACATGTTCCTGCTCATAAAACTACAGAAATGGACAATACATTAAAAAAAAAAAAAAAAACAACACACCATTAAATTACATTTTATTTGTATACATCTTTCTCTGTAAATAGTACAAAATCTCTGCTTTGGGTGCTGCAGGGCTGCCTTTTTAATCTTCTGATTTTGGAGCCCACAAATACAATTAGTTAAAACCTTCTAATAATGATGAAAGTGTCTCTCTCTGCATTTCAAGTTTGGTTTTAAAATTACAAAGTTTTGCCCATATAATAAACCTATTCTGAAAAAGTTAATTTGATATCACTATTCTTAAAATTAAGACCAAAATATAAGTTTCAGTTTCTATAATGCAATGTTTCAATTCTTTCACAAACCATTTTTCCTTGTATTTTTATTTTTTATTCTAATTAAAAGTCATCTTTAGCAGAAAAGACAATAAACAACAATGACCATATTTTGTTCCAGATACAACACTTAAATTTTGTATACACAGCATCACATAAAATATCAGCATAATTACAGTTTTCACTTTTAAAAAATTAAAAATAGAAATCACCAATTTGTTTTCCTGCCATTCCATCTTGTGTTGATTATGTGATGGACAAAGATCATTTGGGTTTTTTTAAACCTTGGAAAAATCTTCAAACATCACAGCAGTAAGTGCAATAAGAACTTCAGAGAACTTGTTTTCCATAAATTACACACAAAGTACCATTGATCAAACAATTACCTTAGATTAGTAATTAATCAGCACTTTCCTCAAAAAAAGTGCAGTGAAATCTTGTAGCAATGCAAATTGTACCAAAAACATTTTTCACCAATTAGTTTTTCATTCTATCTGGTGTTATTTTCGGCATCAATGTGAAAAGCCCCAAAACACTGCACTACAGTGCTCCAACAGGTCCACGTCTTAATATTGGTGTACTATTTACTTGGTAACCTTCTTATACATAAGGGTAAGGAGACTGCAAAATGGGACAACAGGGTTTTGTTTTGTGGGGGTTTTTGTTTTGTTTTTTAATTATACAGGACTCATTATTTTTAAAGTTGCTATTATTACAATATTACCCTCAGAGTTCTTTATTTCCAAAACATGTATCCTCTGAGACAGCAACACACATTCCCAGCTTTGGCAATTGATGCAATACCCCCTTCCAAACCACAGTTGTCTTTATATCACACTTACAAACACACAGATAAGAGAGATGAGATTTGGCCAAGACACAGAGTACAGGTACTAGAGGGGAGGGGGGGGAAGAAAAAAAAAAAAAAAAAAAGAAAAAACAAAAAAGAAAAAACCCAAAACCACTCATCTTTCAACAGTCAACTTGCTTGCTGTCCTAAACAACCCTTTGGGATTTTTTTTGTGTGGCAGAGAAGAAAATCCAGTGACTGAGAAATCATTTTGCTTGAGGAATTTCCATAATATTGAAGTGAAGATGCTGCTGCTGTGAAAAGCTGAAACCACTGTTTGAAAGAACTGCTGTAAGGAGTGCCATTATGCAGAGGTATATAGCTCCAGACTGTCTATCTTTTACTTCTGTACCCTAGGGTCACTTCCATTCCTTACAGTCATTTCTATTTCAGGTGGATTTGAAGGAGAAGATTAAACCCTATTTACAACCATTCTGCTTTTCATCTGAATTTGCATTATAATCACCATTCTTCACGGGGCGGGGCGAGCCAACAACAATCAGTTATACTCTATAGACTGAAGATCTATAGATCATCAGGCACACATCATGAATAGTCTTTAAATGAGAATGTTTCCTATTCACTGCTACTTTAAATATTAGTACTTATTAAAAATAATTACATAGAGGTACAAACCAGATAAACACAGGTGACAGAGCTCACCTAGAGAGGGTCTGTATTAATGAAGAGCTAATACCATACATTTGCACTACACAGAAGTGTGAACAAAATTTTAAGAATAATTGTTCATTTTTCTACAAGTGGATTGCACGGGTGCAAACATGCACAGCAACTTTCCAAAATTTTATCTACGATATTTTCAAAAAAAACCTTTATGCAGTTAACTATTATGCTTCTTGGGTATTTTTTGCAAGGCACAATTAAGTAAAACAGCTATAAAAACACAGAGTTTTCCACAAGTTAGAAAAAGCAGTTTTTACACTGCACTTTTTCACTTGGAGTTGTCTATTTGCCACCAAAAAAAATACATTTGCCATCCAAAAAATCACAAAAAACCTCCAAAAAAACTACATTACCGAATCATTGTGTAAGCAAAAGCAGCTCCTCAAATTTTATGTAATACCAAAATCTAATAACGCAGGGGTCTTAATATTATCACACACACAAATTGGTTTTTATAAAGGGTAAAATAAACAGCTGAGGTCATTATAAGCAGAAAAGGGCAGTCCTCTCTCCAGCAAGTTCATTTGTCTGTAAGTTTTAGTAACACCAGATGTTTTCTAATGCTGTACAAACGGAAGTCGTTAAAATTTATTGCTGTGAAAAAAGACACCTTTCTAGAATACTTATTAATATGCAAAGACGCAAGATTCAACCTGTGTCTAAACATCAAACATCTACTGGAAAATTGAAATACGTCAATTAGATTGAATTCTAACACTAACTTAGAGCTGAATACAGAACAAAATTACTGCTACTCTATGACATCTTGTTTAGAAAAAAAAAAGAGGCAGAGTAAAAATCAGTATTTCACAGTAACTGCCTAGATTTACTTTTGGAATTTAGTACCGAGGAAAAGTAACTCAGAGTTTTACTGATTAAGACTTTCCAATAAGACTGACTTAAGACCTGTGAGTTCCAGGAAGGACAAAGAAAACCTAGAGCTAGACAGGAGATGATTTGTCCAGGTGAAAGGCTTATCAGTCATTCTTTTTTTTTCTTACATCCTTAGGTACGAGAGATGGGCAAAATACAGAAAGAGGGAAGGCTTGTCCTGTTTGTCTAAGCAATTATTTAATTTCCATCCCTTGGGAAAGCTTCTGGGGGGATCAGTTCCCAGGTCTTCCAAAAGACACCTGACTGGCAAAAAACAACTACCACCACCACCCCCTGACTCCAAAAAAAAGCAAAAGGCACAGATACAGCCTTACACTCCACATTCCCGTGTTCAAAGGACTAACTTGCAGCACTGTGGGAACTATCCATTAGGCCAGTTCATTCTTAAACTTATCCACAGAATGCACCCAAAAAATTACCTCTTGCAAGTCATCATTCCTCTATTTCTCCTGAAAGAATAGGTTTCATATTATATATTCAAAGCAATGAATATATATATATATCACAAAGTAATTCCTCTGTAGATCAGAAACCCAAAGAAACACCAGTAACACAACACTGACTCACCATCCTGTATTCTCACCATCTAAGAGTTCAAAAGGTTTTTGCACTGTGCTGAAGCAGCTGTTATTTGAGGTAGCTTTGCACATTGTGGGTAAGGACATGGTTGAGAAGTTTTTAGTGAAGTCCCTAAAAGTGAGCAACTTTGATGAGGAAATTAAAATAGTGCAAAGTTAGGTAAATAAATGCTCAAAAGCCAGATCATATAATGGCATGTGGGTACAATTGTCATGTCCTTTTTACCATGGGAAGTTCCAACATAAGCCTGGGTAATCAAAGCCAGGAAAGTTTGTGTGTCTGTAGTGAAATACAAAGAGGTCACCTTTAGTGAATTAAATTAAATGTGCAATAAATCAGGCAGCAAAGCTGCATAACCACTGCAACTTGTTTAACTGTCCATTGTATATAACAGTTAAGGGGTGAGGAAGGGAGGGAATCTACACACTCAGTATTTCAGCAGAATTTTGTGCTATTCATCCCCACAAAACAAAACCTTTCTAACTCTCAGTTTTTTGGTGACACTTATAGTATTTTAGAGGTTCGAACTAGATTAAATGAATGCATGTTTTCTAATAATTCTACCAATATACAATTCCTGAAGTTACTACAATAATTTTATTACCTGGCCCCATGAGATAGTTCTCCATTTTTTTTAAATCCTCTAATAGTTTTTCAGACTTCTTACCAAAAGGCATTACCATTATCCAGCAACATTTCTAATTTCTGCACACACACAATCTAGACAGCAACCACATCTTAAACTATAGCTTTCCTAAGAAACAGCCCATGTAAGATGAACAGCTGTTGTGCATTATCATAAGACCTCTACTTGTTCTGTTGTTAAAAGCCTTGATGTTTTAAATGTCTTTACCCATTATTAAAAGCCTTACAACTCTTATCTAATTTTAATAGCTCTTACATTGAAAAATAAAGTTATTCCATAGTTGCCAACAAGCAAAACACGTATCCTATTTTGCCTTAAAAATAAAGCAGCTGGGAAGACATCTTTTTAAAATGGAACAGCACTGGGAGATGGGTTGGCATATGGCTGAAAGTTGTACCATTCCAGCTGACACAAGCAAATGGCTATTTCAGTCTCCATTTTTTTATACATCATTTTGATTTGAACCTATTAGTTTTCTGAAGACACCAAATACATTTTCATATGACTGTAGGAGTCACTATGTCTCAGGGAAACACAGTACTTCCTGGAATTCTTGACATGCCAAGAAATAAGGGTTATGACTACTGCTCCTTGCTGAGAGCTCTTATTATCAGTTCGGCCATTAACTTAGACTAAAATCCAATTCTGGCTAGCTCCTTGACAAGACATTTAAGACAACCCCATACCTCAAAAAACTCTCCTTGGACTTTTTGCATCCAGGCAAGTTGAGTTCTTGTTGCTGGTTTGTATTTTGTTGTTTTAATTTTCTACTGAAGAGCTAAAACAAAATCTTCCTCTTTGAAATTTTCATGCAGAGACTACAGTTGCCAGGACATTTTGCATAAGTAGTTCATATCCATCGAACTTGTACTACATTATTTTGTTTGGGTTTTTTTTTCAGCTAAGCTATTGTTCGCATACCTCTAAGAAATCTGCTGACACAGTAATAACTTTTACTATACATCTGTACAAATGCATTTTTTTTTAAAAAAAAAAGCCTTTCATTTGCAGTTTTCAAGATGTCAAAGAATTTTTAACATAGCATGGTGCATTTCCATGAACAAATCCCCTATTGCCTTTCATGAGTTCTGGAACTCTCAAACTGGCCCAGTCCTACTAGGATGGTCATTGCTCATGTACAGGAGCGCAGTTCCCCTGTCCAGTGAAGATAATGTAAATTAAAAAAGGAGATAAGGGAATGGAGTTATTATCATCCATCTCTCAGATGGGAGCGAAGAACGAAAGGTAAGATTTTTCAAAATAATCTACTTCCATATCTAAATTTCTTTGACTTTCAAAGTCAGTGGGATTTATGAACAAAATCTTCAAAATACTGGACAAAACAAAAGTTATTTCACTAGTGCCAAGCAGGAAGTCAGCAGGAGCAAGAGCCAGGAACTGAGCTCATATCTGCTGAACTTAAATCTACTACTTTCACCCCAACCTTTCCTTTATTCTTTAGCACCACTGTGATATTTGCAGCTCCAGGGCTACTTTAAAGACTAGAAATAATCTTAATGCTCAAACAGCTGTCTGTCACATTTGATTAGAGAAATGTATTCTAGAAGCCAGGTTAGACTTAACCAAAGAAGAAATTTCTCTGCCGCTGTGTTAAAACTTCTTTGGAAAAGTTTTATCAGAATTACAAAGCAGGGGGAGGGGGCGAACACAAAACCCAAAAACCTTCAATTACCAGTAGTGTTAATGGGCAAGCCATACTACAAAAGAAACTTTTGTTTAACTTTTAGTGGTACAGTTTGTCTCCCTGAGCAACTTTCACTCACTGCCCTATCACACAGAATACAAAGTTTACCAATTTAAACTTGGAATGTAAGTTAGTTTTGAGTCTTACCTGTGGCAGTAAACAGAGAGGAAAGTACAACTTAAACAGTGTTTAGCATCAATATGTCCAAATGTGCTACTTCAGACTTATGCATCTATTCTCAAGGCAATGGTTGAAAAAGCAGGTTCCTGACTCACTAAACAAGCCAATCAAAATCAAAAACTATTTGACCTAGACACCTATAACAATGCCAGTACTGAATAAGGGGCGGGAGCAGGGGAACCCACAGCCTGAACTATGTGCGTAACATAAACCAGAATTGTTCAAGTTATCTAAAAGTGTTCTTTTAACCAACTATATACATAACATATATAGATATGAAGTAAGATGACTTTCTCCTCCATCTAAATTAACTATTTGCAAATAATGGAATGAAAGAAGAAGGAAACCAGACAAGTCTGAGCTGCAATGAAAAAACTGAGGGACTGGGGGAAAAGTCGTTTGTTTAGTTTTGGGGGCTTGTGGGCAGGGTGATGAGAAAATAAGTAATCAGCATAAAACATAACTGAAAGTTCCTCCAGGGAAAAGAGCTGCACAAATCTGTCCAAAAGAGTGAGAGACTGCTAGACTGCAGAAAGAAAACAGTATGCAAGAGTTTCAGACATGAAGTGACATACAGAATGCTTCCATCTGGCATAGATATTGAAGAGTTTTAAAACACATAAGTCACATCCACAATATAGCTATACAGACTAAGATGTAAAAAAACCCAAACCCCAAACAAACAAAACAAAACAAAACAAACAAAAAACCAAAAAACCAAACCCAAACACCTGCTAGCAACAGAAAAGTAGTTTCAAAATGCTTTAAGTATGAAAGACAGAATTTGGTAGAACAAAGCTCCTCAAACTGCTTAGGGAGACTGGCAGAATATGGCAAAGGACAGTACAGTCTGAAGGGTAAGAATTACTAGAACAGAGTCAGCACTCTGAACAAATGCTATTTGAAAGAAACAATTAGAAACTGGCATATGTCCTAAATCAATAAATGGAGGTAGCTTTAGGACAGAGTGTAATGGTCATGTAAGAGAATCTAAAATGCAAATGATTTAGCACTGAACACACAGTTTAGATGCGATACAGCTTTAGAAATTCTACCCACCAAATACCCTGGCACACATTTTAATCTATTATCACTCCTTCAATAAACTACATATCCAAAGGTACTCTTCCACTTTTGAGGAAAAAAACACCTCATGTTGTTAGATAAACAGGTTCTATACAAAACTGATCTAAAGACAGTAGAAGTCTACGGAAAGACACTGACTTTGAGATGACTTGGGCTGGGGCCTATAGAAATAGTTCTCTGTATATGAAATTAAATTAAGCCTGAGTGCTTGACTTCTAGAGATACTAGTCAGTGCCCTTTCTTTGGGGCTGCTGACATTAAGTTGAAAGACCTTACAAATGCAAAAAACTTAACAGTAAATCAGTGACATGTTGAGAACAGAACATACAGTTCTCATTAACATTAAAGGGATGTTAGGACGATATTGTTAATACACCAGAAAGCTGAATAACAACAAGTAACACTAAATTTAAAAGCACACCAGATCTGAATCAGATAACCCCATACTATACATATTACAAACAACATCTACAGCACCTTGAATTCCAACTACTCTGAACCTTAGCATCTGAAACATTTGGTCCTTGTCTATAACCCCACCATCTTATACAACAGCTCTTTCTAGGTATCTTTTCCTCCCCAGGTTCTCTTTCAACTACTGTAAAATTGTTGAATTTGCTGGACTGGCTTTACTAAGGCTACTTGCAAATCTTAAATTTAGTTGCATCAGGATTTCAGTTGGAGAGAAGCTTCCTCCCACAAGACAGACTTCGATGCTTTGGTATTAAGAAACAAAAACCTTATTTTCAAACCTCATTTTAAACAGCCTAACTTAAATCATACTATTAAAAAAGTCAGCATTTAAAGTACAAGTTTATTGAA
>VZTQ01010548.1:0-26687 GCA_013400755.1 Pelecanoides urinatrix | reverse complement strand
GGTGGGGTGGGGGGAGGGGGAAGCTTTATAATAAAACTGATTCCCATTACATTTAAAGTATACTGTTCCTCGATGCAAAGTACAACATCCATCTCCTGTTAAGTATTAAGTAAAATGTCCGTCAATCAGGAAAGCATTTTAAAATCCATAAAAAAATTCCAAACCAAAAAATACTGTTAAGTTTAACTCTATCTAGTATTTCCTCCTCCCCCAGCCTATTAATAAAAATGTTCTTGGAAGCCCCAGGAGAATACCCTACTCCTTTCATAGCTAATCACTTAAGACACACTCTTAAGGCAGTGAGCATGACCACAGAGGAGGAAACAATGTATCACCTTGTTCCAGGGTGAGCAGAGTCCTGCAGCAGGGTCTCACATTAGGTAAGCAGTCTACAGAGAAGTTTTTGGGTAACTTTGAATAACTCATTCATTCAACTTAGTTTTCTTCCACCAATGCTTTTAAGTTGTCCAAGGGCTAGTTGGAGGTTTAAAGATTTATTTTTTAATATAAAACACTTAAACAACAATGGTTGCTAAGGCAGCATTGATTTATCAATATGCTACCTCAATATATTAACATTCAAGTCTTTTTGCCCAATTTTGCACGATTACAGGCAAGTCCCCTTGAAAAGAGCTAGAAGCAAACAAGACCTAGAGCGATACGCACAAAACGGAACTAAAAAGGTTATTCTCTCAAACTGGTTACCCTGCCCAAATAGGAAGGGCTGCAAGACTTACTGTTGTGAAGCTGCCAACAAAGAGGGCAGATGAGGATGGTTCAGAGTCATCACTGCCAACAGCCGTGGATGTCAGCCGGTTGCAGACAACTGTGCACTGTTGTTGGGACAAAAACCTGGTTATGACCTGAAGTAAATGATGTTTGGTCAGTGCATGCCCTCAGAAGTTCACAGGACCTCAATTATCTGAGGTCCTCTTCCAAATTTGTTTGACATTGATCCCTGAGTTTGAAGAGAGGACTGATAGACAGAAACACAGCATGATTACGTAAGGGATGTGATTTAGGAAAGGATGCCAAAGATACATTAACACAATAAAGAGCAAGGGGGACCAACTTACACTCAGGAACGTAAGGGACCTCCTAGAATGCTTAACTGAGTGCAGTCTCATTACCATCCACTTATGTAACTCATTCGGTCATGTAAAAAGTCCCTTCTAAATCAAGGCTTTTTATGTTCCACAGTTCTTAGTGAAAGATTCCTCTAGAATTTCACAAACTATAACTTAACAAAAATTGCAAAATAACAGTATCAAGAAAATTGCAATACTATATGCTGGACGTATAGTTACTCAATTTAACTAACCTTCTAGGTCTTTTCCAAGACAAATTTTCAGTCATGCCATTTAGGTCAAATCTCCTGGTATACTAAAATAGTAATAAAGACAAGCTTGTAGATGATCACATAGAGTCATATGTATAGCTACATAGAGTCATGCCCTAGGAAGAATGCTGAGCAGAAAAAGGGGAGAGGAAGCAACAGAGCTGAGTTTCACAGTTGTGTTTTGCTTATTCCTGAACTAAACCAAATTTAAAAAGGAAGATGAGTTTTCATTTCTCTGGGAAATCCAGACAAAACAGAATATTGAATCTTTTATTAATCAAATAACAAATGCTAAATTTTTGCATACAAAGTCTCAGTTCAGAAAAGCAGCAAGTGGCTTGTTTGAAGATAAAAGGCAGAGAATTGGTATAATGGCTATGGGGCCTCCACACACTAATTAAGGCAGTAAAATGCTATAACACAGAATGGAGTCCATCTCACAACTCTGTCTACATATAGCCCAACTGCACAGAAAACCTGCTAGAATTCAGAATTCATCTACCTTTTTATTAAAGCTTCTAAGCTGTATGCAGTAATTCTAATAAGCACACACTTTAAAAAAATATTTAAGGGTGCTATCTCCCCATGGGTATCTTGAAAAGTGTTTTCAATCATTTCTAGTTTTAGTTATAAGGCTGATGCCACTTTATTATATTTTGCAGATATTTACTCCTAGGTAAACTATACAGTATAAATGAGTTTGTCAACATGCAACATTATCATCTTTTTTTCTATTGCAAATAACAAAATAAAAACGTTTAAGCCAAAGGGAAATATTCAAACATTTACGTGAATATTTCATCTTATAGAGCATTTCCATTTCCAGCACTTCAGCTGATCTATACTTTTTTTTAAATCACTCTGTAGTATTCATTTAATTTATACTTTAGTAAATCAATAATCTAAAACATCTATTACCACATATTAAAAGACACTGAAACAGCTGAATTTGGCTTCCATGTCAAGGTTACAAGCAAAATGAACTGGAGGAACTGAATTTAGTGTTCAATTTCCCAGTTTTGATTCCAATGGTTTTTTGATTAAGTTGCCCTTAAAGAGTCAACTATATTTCACAGAATTAAGAACTCGCTCCATGAACTAGTTCTTTCTATTCATCCTGTTCTTAAGAGATTTTGAACATGGGATCACATCCCATTTGCAATACCACGAATCAAAATACTATGTACTGTGAAGAAAGCTTGGATTTTTCCCCAAAAAGAAGGGGCATTTCAAGCTGTTTCAGATTTTATTCACTTCCCAAAATGATACAGTATATTTGGCACAAAGGTTTCTTCCTGTTCCTTTATAAATGTGAGCCTATATACCCTAGAAAAGAGACTAAGTATCCAGACTGGCTCCCTTCGTGTCATACTTGCTGTGCTTCTAGTTAATAGCGTAACTTTCATAAGCAATTTAAATAAGGGACACTTAAGTAGAAGTTTTAAGGACACAAGGTAGAAATTCCTACAGTTTATGACTATCATTGGCAATTTGTTCATCATTTCTTTAAGCAGGGTTAAGGTAGTTAAACTGATTGTGTAAATATAAACTAAAACAAATCAGCTGCTTATTCTTGATTTGACACAGGATATTTGTAACAAATGAGATACACTTGCTATCCATGGGTCATTAGATTCATGAAAATAATTTATATTAACCACGTTGCACACTCCAAAGAACACTTAACACCTGCTAATATAATTTCTTAAACCACAAGCTATATAATACATTTAATTTTTGCTTTTTCTGTTCAGTAATAATCTTACATCTGATATCACTGGTATGCCAGAGGAGTTGAGACCTCTGGCAAAATGCGGCAGATTGCAGTATATACTTCAGCTGTTTCTTTGGTTCCAAATAAATAGTTAATCACTGGTTTGGGTGTCGTTTANTGTTTTAACAAAGCAAGTCCAAGACTTCCACCTTATTCTAGTAAGTCCATTCAAATGGCAAGACAGATTCATTTTAGATAGGGTGCATTTAGTAAACTAAAGTTTCAGGAAAATACATAGTCTTGGCAAGTTCTCTGTAGCCAAAATACCTATCAAAATTGTAAATTATAACTCTAGATACATTTGTTTATATAATGATAGAATAAGGAACAGATAAAAGGCCTCCACATTTACAGATTTAGATCACTTACAGTGACTTCAAATCTTGAATTTGTTTCATACTTGTACATTTTCCTTTTCTGATGTTGGATTAGAAAGACTTCATAAAGCTAGTCACAACTGGGGTTTTGTTTTGGGTTTTTTTTGTTGTTGTTTTTTAAGTGATGCCTGTAATTAAGTGCTAAAGAAGAAAGTCACAGAAGAGCAAAACTGGCTCAAGGCAGGTCAACAAAAAAGCTAGATTCACATCAACTTCAAGCCTTGTTCAAACCTCCCCACATTAATATTCTAGGTACAACACAGCAAACCTTTTTGCAAGCTCTGATTACATAAATTAGATTATCTCACACATACATTTCTAAAGAGGAGCGATACAGGTAAACTGAGCAATTACAAGCAAAAAACTGTAAGAAGAGTGAGTCTCATTTATATTCACACCTTAAAACATTAAAACCCACCTTTGTTCAAGACATTCATTCTGTTACTGCAGATCCGCTCTACAACACTAACAAATATTGTACAAGCAAATCCAATACCCTACAGTCGCAGCAGCAGGAACCAAAACTTCCTATGAAACAATTAGTTTATGCATACCATTTGTACCTAGTTTTGCTTCTCAAGCTACTCAGATACCTTTTCCCCCCAACACTTTTCCTACTACAGCAGAGTAATAATAAAAGCAAACGTTGCTATTTCTGTACAGCTATTTCTGTAAAACCATATCTATAAAAGAATTAGTACAAGCGTAAGAAATGAACTTTACATATTGTATGCCAAGTGCAGATTTCTAAATACATTTAGATTTATTTTAGCAACAACAACAAAATCTAAAATGAAGGTAGGAAGTTTAGAGTTATTTTGCGCAAATTTATCAAAATGAGTGCAGCACCACATAAAACATTCTATTTGCCACTTAGTTGCCAATTCTGCAAGTACTTATGTACTTCCTTATCTTTAGATACCAAAGTAGTTCCCTTGGAATCAATCCCTAAATTCTATACTATCAGCATCTGGGGAGTACACTTTCCATCTTTAGCCCTTTGCCTGCCACCACAGATTACGCTCCTCTCTCAACTGGCCTAACTGTAAGATTAACTTTGAAGTCTGTTTGAACATCTGTTTAAAAATATAAAGGGGGAAAAAGAAAACATCTTCCTTATGTTGGGTGCTACACATATAAGGTGGAAAGAAGAAATAGAAATAATATCACGTTTAAAGAAATTGAAAAATATTTTTAAGAATCAGTAATGGCATGTTGTGCTTTGAAAAGACAAATTATCCCAGCGCCACAATAGGATTTCAATATGACTGTGCACTAATGAGTTCATTTACATATGTCTTAGAAAATTCTACGTACCACAACTGCAAGTAAAATTTAGTCCCAATAGAATTTAACAAAACCAATTAATTTTTTTTTTCCTCAAAATAAATACTTCGTATATTCTATCATCAGTAATTCATTCCTTGCACAAAAAAGTTATAAAATTTAGAATTGCATTTTGAGTCTTACGGTTTTTAATCAAGTTATGACAGATCAAAGTATTTCCTGCCAATCAAAAGAAAGTCTATTAATGTCACTTACTTGATTTGAAGTTTGGAGAACTTTAATCTTTGCTTCAGACCAACAACTTCAGCAATCACTGAAAAGACATGCTTTGCTATTTACTGCTCTTCTTCGGGGAGAAACACAAACCAAACCAAAACCAACAACAACAACAACAAAACCCCCACGCACACAAGAAGCAGCCCACCAGTAGTGACATCTTGCTATCTGTAAGTATCCACAAGCCCCATTGCTAATTTAAAGTTAGTCTTCAGAAGACTCCCATCCTTCAACACTGCCAGGAAATAAGTTGAACTATACACCACTCTATATCTTAACATAGCTTTTCAGATGCATAACTGAAATTACTTCAATTCACATGCCTCCAATTGTCCCTGCTGTGACTTCCAAAAATAAAGTCATGCTAAAGAAGGATCATTCCTTAAAAAAAAACAGAAAACAAACCAAAAAAACCCACTACCCAAACAAACCACACACCAACAAAAAACCCCACTACAAACATAGTTACTGTCTTTTACTAAGACCCTGTAAGTAAACAAGCTTTTTCCCCTATGCTGATGACTTTCTCCTTTGAGCCAGAAGTACAGGGAGAGAAAAGCAGCAACACAAGACCCTCATTAAAGAAACAAACATTCTCAAATTACAAGGTGTGCAGGAATACACCCAGCTCTGTTAAAAAAACAGCAAAATAGATTTACTTCAGCACTAGCAAAAGCCCAATTTATTTTATCTCCTCTCTTCAAAAAGACTTAGAAAATGTCATTGTTTAGACAGCTTATCATAAAACTCAGACAATTTCCCCTGCCATAATGAAATTATAGATTGGTTTACAAAAACATTAAGTGAAGAACTATAAAAGTTTACCATTTTGCATTTAATGAAATGCTACAGCTCCAGTCTTGTAAAGATTTATGCATATACTCAACTTGATACAGGTGAGGCATTCCACTGTGAAGGCTGTTATGCAGAGGCAGTAACAGCTGGTATAAGCCAACATTAATTTGAAGCACACAGTTGTTATAATAGTTAGAAGGGGTTTTCATTTGTGTTTAACATCACTTTTAGACATGAAACACATTCTTATTAACACAAAATAACTCCTACGTTAAGTTAGATGCGCTGCCAAACCACAGGAATACCACCTTTTTTGTTCATTTTTACTTTCAAGATTTCTACTACTGATACGCTTGATTCTTATATTCCAACTATAAACATAAATAGGAGTCAAATGCTTCTCAGCCCTGATTTTTATTATTTAGTTCTAAATGCACGCTTTTTTGCCTTCAGCTGTCAGAGCACGTCACTAAAGTACTTGATGGAATGTACATCAGAAAAGTAGAAAAGAAGAACCATTTAAAAAAGGGGGGGGAACAAAAAACCCACCCAAACCCTTTGCTACAACTTCATTTTTTTCCCCCCCATGTTTAAGTCAGGTAGTAACACATTCTGCCTCCTATATTATAGATCTCTGTAATACATTATGCTCAAAGCAAGTCAGTGAAATATCTCCTAAACATTTTTGCTGTTCATAAACTACTATCTTCAACAGCCATTTGAGCAGTCATACCTTCAGAAGCTTCTGATTCTGTCCTTAAGTTATAGTATGAACTAGGCTATTTTCCCTAGTCACATTTATAAAGAAAAAAAGGAAGCCATTCTTCCTCCAAAATTTTCAGTTGTCAAGACCTCTTTTTAGTAGATTGTTATGTTTTATAATTCCTGTCACAAAATCATTTCTGAGTCACTAGACAGAACAAAAACAAATTTGAGTATTAATAAAAGAAATCCCTTTATTATATGCAAGAATCTTGAAGGGAAGAATTCTTATGTTATTGACACTTCACAGGCATATGTTAAAAACAAGATTAACTGGAGAAAATATAAAAATCTTTCAGAGTCAGCATTAATCCATAGTCTCTTTTGAAGCTTACTCCTTTGGTACTAGGTACTGGTTTTCCCAAGCCCAAGTACTCAGATGAGCTACATTACTACTTTTAGTAAGTCTTATCTACCAATGGAAACACATTAACACAAAGACAAAATATGGAAAGACTCAAATACCTTTGAAAATCCCGAGGGCTGTAGCAAACACGGGGGAAGAAGGAAACTCGCCCCCACCCCCAAACTGTCAGTCCATAAGTCCCAGGAATCTAAGACTACTGGTATTTAACCAGCAAACACAAAGAAACAGTGAAATAACTTACCAAGATCTGCCTACCAGAAAAACATGGCTAGCACATGTGTGCCAGAATCTGTAGCCAACACTACAAGAAAATTGTATTGTTTCACGGTTTTCCAGCTTGACAAATAGGTACCCACTCACACTTAAGCCACCTGAGGCCTGTGATGCATACTTGAGTCTGCTCTGAAATACTTAGGGAAGCATACCAAGATAATCCTAGCCAAATTAAAACAGGATCACCAACTAACAAGAAACACCATCAAACAAAACTTCAAAATCTTCATTTCTAACCTTGAAGAGACATAGAAACATCTACAAAAACCTCAAGAAAAGTAAATTTTCAACAGCATCTAAATGACCGAGGATATGAAGTCATATTTTTGTGGCATAAATAATAACACCTCAATGTTCAAAATATTTGAAGACAATATTAAGAGAACAAATTGACTATAACAATCCTGCCCCTACTATTAGATAATAAAAAACTAATAAATATTGCCCTAACCTTAGAAGTATAGTATTGATATATATTCCCTGGACAGTTGCATCTAATTTTTCTGAGAATACCACATAAAATTTATTTTTATTGAGAAATAAATCAGCTGAAGAGACTGAACATCCATTCTACAGAAAAGCTCGGTGCTACTCCCAGTTAGTATTGTTCTCAGCATGCCAGTGGGATAAAGAAATACTGAGAACAATTTTCTACCTGACAGGACACTGTTTCTTCAACAGTAAAGAGCTGTATGCAACTTGGCAAGTCCAATTGAAATCATTAAGTTCCTTTGCCAAAGTAGCCATGCAGTCACTAAAAGTGACCCAAATTTATGCTTCCAAGAATGCAGTATATGACCAAGACTACCAATACTACAAGGTTAAATACTCTGGTGAAAGGTATAACTTGTTTTTTTCTATTTAGTACAGTACAAATATAATTAGACAAATCTTGGAGTATACCTTTGGCTGGCACTCTGTTTCTGTTTGCAACATGTTCTTGAAATTTCTGAATTGTTTGACTAGGAAATTAGTTTTTACATATGTACAGCCACTTCTCGTTGTGATTCTGTGCCTCAAGCAACCATCACATTGTGTGCAAAAGAGCATAGTCTGACAAATACAGGAAGCTTTTACCTGCTGTTAATTTTACATCTGTATAACTGAACAACCCAGTCTATTCTCGCAGAAGCCTGAGTGGCAGCAAGACTAAACATTTCCTAGTAATTTCTGATTGAAGTCATTTTCTGTGCGACAGAAAGAGAAGAAAACTTGAAGAAAACCTGGAAAAGTAACCATTACTGAAAAATCTCAACTTTAACACCAGCCATATTACAGCTGTGTCTATACTGAGTAATTATATGCAATGAATGACTAATGTGTTGGAGGAACATTTATTAAATCAAATTGTTTTTCTTGGTTAGCATGTTGTATTATTTATATTATATTGCACTTATAGGCCACAGTGCCATTATGCAAATTAGATACAAGTGAAGAGAGAGATTTTAAGTTGTTACAGTCAGCACTAAGTAGACTGCTACCTTCAGAATAATCTTAGAAGCTTTCTCATTGGACAAAAAAAATCTAGGAAAACCAGTATAGAGTTGGTGAACTACAAACATATATGCTTGCCTTCAACCAAAACCAAGTTATAGTAAAGTAGAGACAGGGAGGAGGAATTACTGAAAGGTTCATTGGTTGTCTGATTTCTGAAAAGGCAAATCTTCTGAACGTGTTAACCTGGATGTTAAAAATTTACTGCATTTGAAGCTTTAAAAATCAGTTTAAATTAGATGAGAATGCCACATCACATGATTTTCCTATTTAAAACTTTAACACTCACTTATGCATTTACTTGCATTATCTTAGAAGCAGCAATGCTCAAAGAAAAGATCGTGTTGTGCCACAATTATACTCTCTACATCGGTGTTGCATTACTGGTAATCAGCAATCGCGACAAGAAATTTATATGGCATTTCAAAAAACTTTTATGGCCTAAAATATACTTTTTTTATAAAACTGCAAAGAAATAAGAGTTTTCAAAGCAGGCATTCTGGTGCATAAAGTCAAGTGCTGCTAATTAAGAGAATGAATAATGAATTCCAGCCTTGTTCATTAAACAAAATTGCATTTAACTGGGATTTATTAGATTGAAACTAAAGTTTGAAATAAAGGTTATTCTATTTTGAAAAGCTTCTAACACTTTTCTAATACAAATAATACTTTCCTGATAACAACAGATTTGAAACTTTCAAAGCATTTTACAAATATTATGACAATTTTGCAAATCTAAAAACTGTATTAAAACCAGTTTAAATTGACCTGTTGAAGAATACATAAAGAACCAACAGCAGGAGTCTGAAGAAGCTGCATACTACCAGATCTGCATACCTGGGTATAAGAACAGGGGAAACAGGGCTATGAATCAAACAAAATAAAGCCCTCTCTCCTAAATTACTTTCTTACCTGTCAAGCCAGCATAACTACAGAGATGGATTCCCCCAGAAATAAAATTTTACTAATGAGTTTCTTCAGCTGAAGTTGTATCTTTCATTAATGAGAGTGAAAACATTTAACAGGAAACAATTTTTTATATTTTTTTAAATTAGAAGTGGTGGTTATACAACTTAAATAATTGGAACCAACAGGAAATATGACGGAATGACTTTTAAAATTATTTGACAAGTGTCTTTTCCCCTCACTTTTCAATTTATGTGTTATCTGTGTGTTAAATTAGATTAAGTGAAATTAGAATGTTTCTATTAACAACTCAGACCAAACAGGAACGCTAGTTTTAATTTATACTTTGACATAAACTAGCACAAACTTGCACGTAGACACATACTTTGCATTAAGACTGTTTTCTATTCATCTAGTTTAAGTTTCTTTTAGATTAAACCCAGTTCAAATGCAACTCCGTTCAGTTGTCTATACTCAAAACATGCGAAGTACCTAGATAAAGTTAAAACTGATGTGTTCACTTCAACCCTATTTTGTGCACAGAAAAGCTTATTATAACTTGATAATATGCCAAACATATTTTAAGCCACAAAAATTATTTCAGAAGCACAGCCTGATGTTAAAGCATGAGACTGCAAATCCAGACATTTTTAAATAGAAACCAATTTCATCACAGATCACTGAATGACTCTGGGCAAGTTAATTAACCTCCTTGCAATCTGTGAAATTGGGATAATACGTACCTTGCAGTAAGGCTTAATTCATTAATGCTTATGAAATGCTGTGAGATCCTTAGATGGATATACTACAGAAACACAAACAAGCTTAGTATTTCAAACAGTACTTTGGAACATAATTCCTATTTGAAAATACACGTCACTGTCAAGTAAAATGTCAATTTGTAAGTAGTATTTGAGTGCTTTTAGGTGCACTGAAAATGTATTCAACACCATATAAAAATCACAAGCAAAATAAAAAAAAGGCTATGTATTACATCTTTTCCTTCAACGATGCACAGAATTAATTATTACTCTGCATTTATAGAACTCATCAGATACTCGTCAGATGCAACTATATACATTGCAATTAGCTTTGAAGAGTTCCTGAGAGTCTGCCAATGCACCAGAATTATTCTCCATTCAGAATCTAGTTCTCACTGCAAAGCTGTAAAACTCATTTCCAGTGTAGCTCCAGTGCAAATATTAAAACATTTCACTGTACCTTATTTTTATATATTATGTAGCCCCCTGATTCTTATCTGCCTTCAAGAAAAGAGTGCAATAGGAAGTGGTTCATTCCAAGAACTATGAGGTTAGAGATGAAAACTGAATGGATGAAGTAGTTGGCAGTCATCACAAGAGGTTACCAAAGTTATTCAGGAAGAATGAGGATTTTGAGAAGATGCAGCAAGTGTTATGAGGACCAGCATTCTTTCTTCCAGCTATCATGGTTGGAAAACTCTTGGCAGCATGCTCAGACTTTGAGCACTCAGCTACCTCAAAGGGAAACTGGTTTTATGTCAGAAAAATTGCTGCAAAATATAAAATTGAAAAGTAGGTGCAAGTTCCTCCCCAAACACTTTTACATCATTCCTTTAGACTGCTTGCTCTCTAATTAAAGCATGCTCTTCCGCTTCTAAAGTCATTAACGCCTGCATGTATTTTCAGTTTGGTTTGTTTCTTTTTATATTCCCAGTAAGAACAATGATTTTTATTTCCTTTATTGTGTAACTACAAGCCGCTGCTGCATAACAGGTTATATTTCAACAACTTCAGTGTTTCACTAAATCTTCACAATCTCTAACATATTTAAGGTCTAGAAAAATGGCTGTAATCCACTAGGTATGCCTAATATTCTCACCCACCTCCCAAACAGTTGCTAATATAAATATTGCATGTGGATCATTCAGTGCATTTTTAATACTTCATTTGACATCCTTACCAAAGCTAATTTAATGGAAGATGGTTTTGTACAAAGAAGAGTGCATCTAGAATGATTCATTATTTAAATGAAAAAATATTTTGTTCCAGATTTTCTTTTCTAAGGGAGACTCCATGGGAACTTCATATTTTGACCTCTATTAAAAGTTTTAATCTTCTGATAACAATTCCATCTATCAAAAGTTTCAATGGCAAACAACAATAACATCACTCATGGCAATACTTTGTCATTTGTATATAGACAAATCTATTAATCAAATTAAAAGCAACAATATTACAATACCATGTTACAACTACTGTGGTATGCTTTAAATAAAGCTCCTGAATGTATTCAATCTTGCAGAAAATAGGTACCAAAAAACCCCCAAACCAGATGCAACACTTCTGGTACAAATAGGAATATTTACATTGTCAACAATCGTTAAAATAAAAATTGTTAACACCACATCTTTAAGGTTCTAGCTAATCCATTTCATACAGTTATCCTTTATCCTACAGTGTGCACTCTTTCTTGATGTTTTTCAAAAGGTTTTCTTTAACATATTTTAACCAGCTATGGAATGCAAGTATCTTAATTCAGGGAATACTTTCAAACATTTCTGTGATGTTTTCTAGCAACCATTTTTGTGCTTGTGCTTCAATCATTACGACAGAAGGTCCAAAAACAAGTAACGGAGGCCACTAAGCCATTAGCAAACTCTTCTAACAACTCACTGATGCCCAACTGCAGGATTTTTATCCAGAAATAACAGGTATACAAATTGTTTGACCATGTGCCAAGACCTTCAAGCCCAATCACTGAGACCACAATAGGAAATTAATAAATAAATTACCAAAGAAGCAGCTACTATTTTACCCCAAAGTTAAGGAGTGTATTTTCTAAAAAGAAATACTAAGAAGCAGTTTTGCTTGATAGACAGGCCCAGTAGGTTTTTTGTCTACTATTTAGTACTGCGAAAGTTCATCTTAGCAATTATATTTTCTATTTTAAATACACTTTAATGGTACTGGTTAGGAAACGGCAGGCAAAATGCAGAAAAACTGAATGGCTGCAACAATGCTGTTACTTAAATTTAAATTTCTCTCTTGGGCAGTACATACTTGGAACATTACCAAAATAGAAAAACAATGCTTTTCCATATATGTGGAAAAGGTTACATGAAATATCATTATAACATAACATACAGATCATCATACACTACACTGTTCTGCAGTCCCTTCAAAATGTCACAATTATCCATGACTGAACATATCTCCACAACGTCTAAGAGGTTAGAACATTCAGATAAAAGCATCGATCCTGTAAGAGAAGTGTAACCTATTTTGTTTATTAAATTCTTGCACATGTTCCTCTTCCCAAAGAACACCATGCTTCAGAGTTAATACTTTTATAGTAAGTGTTTACATAATGCATATTAACTACGCTGATGACAAACTTTTTCCCCAAGCTTGGGAGCCAACAAAAAATTCCTGTAACTCAATAGAAATTCTTTACTGTTTCTGTTCCTGAAGTACCAATTCACAGCCTTTAAGACTTCCCTGAAAAACGACAATACAGTACTGTGACACTTAGAAATACAAGTGAAGCAATCACCATTCTTTAGGGCTTGACTCCTTTCTCGGCCTACTGAAACAAAGTTTACAGAAACTAATTTTCTTAGTGATTAAGGAACATTAATAAGGAACTTACTCCTCCCTAAGTCAAGAGTTACTGAATACCTAAATAAAACAGTGATCGATTCCAAATGCATAACAATAATAATAATAATCTGTCAGCCAAAGACAACTGAACTGCAAAAATACATCATTAAGACTGTTGGGAGTTTCTACTTCAACTCTCTTCTGTTGGAAAAGTGTATCAAGCAAATAAAATACTTCTGTTGGTGTTAACCGCTCTGGACAACAAAACAATGTCCTTTTTATCTCTAAGACCTCTTCTGTGCTGCTCTGTATGCTTGGAATACACTTTCAAATTCTGTTTATCAAATCTCTACCTCCTTCAAACCACCGCTGACCAAAATGTTGCTGAAACACAGCTTTCATGAAGATGAACAGACATTGGGTTGGGAAGCACCTCCGTGACATTCATGTAGTTCATACAGGTAAGTGTGTGGCACTGAACTGTGCCACTTTTTACTCTTTCCCCTCCAGCTATACATTAGAACCCAACTGTCTGTTGAATCCATCAAAAGGCAAAATCCTTTGGGCTCAAACTGATTGTTTTCTGTGACATCTTACAAGTGAGTTAAGATGATAACTAAAGAAGATATTAGGAGCAACTAACTACTCATTTTGATAACAATTTAACTGAACTCTGGTATAAAGTTAGGACAGTTGTGTTATCATAAAACCAACTGATCAGTATCATACTAACTCTTAGGTGATCCTAAAACTAACCTCATTTTGCTTAAAATTGAGTAATATACGTATTAAAAATTTTAGACTAATAAATGTAATAACTTTTTACATTTTTGCTATACTCTACAATTTTCTTGTACTCTAGACCAACATGTAAACATCTCTCAATATAAAAAGTAAGATTTAAAACTCCAAAACCTGTTAACACTGGTAAATGAAGCATATGTTTAGCCATGAAAAAAAATTACTCTGCTAGAATTACCTTGCTGAAATAAGTCAAGTAAAAACATAACAAAAAAGTGGATTTTGATATTTCATATTTTGTTGAATACCATTACTGCACAGGCAATCACTGTCTCTTACATATAAATTAACAGCCTACCATCTGTCAAGTGTTCAGATAATCACAGGGTTTAATGCACAATATGGTTATTAGAATGTGACCTGACAAAAAGAAAAAGAACACAACCTAATTTGGACTCCGAAATCTATGATCTCACTTGCAAATGACAGTTTGACAAGCTATTATTCTGCATTTTGGCTTCTACAGTAAAAGCAATTTTACGCATACGTAATTCTATTAGTCATACAGCCAACTGCCTGTGGAAGATTACTTCAAACTATAAAATTTGCTTGGTCATTCAGGATTTTGAACTTATACAAATATTTGCACCATGAATAGGAATTTAATGATCTGTATATACACACCTAGGAATAAAACACAAGTCACTATGCAAAATAATCCTCTGTGATGCTACCATTAACTATAACTACACACTTCCCATGTAGATTTTCAAGAAAGCATGCAAAAAGTCATTGAACCCATTAATTACCTATATATCAACTGACATCAGCTGTTTCTGAAGTACAGTGTACAAGACAGTTCTGTATGCAATGTTTCACATGCAACTGTGTCATCTGCTAATAAGCACCATTAATAACTAGTTTTATTCAGAATATTACTTACATACTATCTTTGTGGCTTATTACACTTGCAATACCTTGTTTTCACCAAAGTAAATGTTACTGACAGTTGTCTCTACTCCAGACCACTAAAAAAATCCTATTACTCTCTATTAACAGAAAACTATACCTGGCAAGCCTCATGTGCCCATGGCGTCCACATTTTTCAATGACTCAACTGCACTGTTAATGCTCCAAAGAATATATTTCCAAAGGATATACTCTAACAATCACTTCAAAGTCTAAAACACATGCTCAGGAAAGGTGAAATTATGTCTTCAGGAAAAAACAAACAAATAAAACATTCTAAGGAGGTGACACAACAAAAACAAACTGCAACAAAAACCAAAAAAGTTTTCAACACAAACGGTTTAATTACCTGCAGAACTTCAGGAGGAGAACTGTGTAATAAGTAAAACCAACAAGTGAGGTAAATTATATTTCTTTACTTTTGCCTTTACTCAGCCTCTGTACTTTTAACTTTCATATTTTCTTTAGTCATGAAAAATTATGTGTTTTCCTGTCACGTTGGCTCAATACACTTGTGACTCAGTGCACTGAAGCCTCTGCAGTAGAGAATCATGGTATCAGCTTGGTACTATCAAACCCACAGAAATGAAATTTAAGAACAATGTGATAGATTTTTCAAGCTTTAGTTACACTACACAAGAACCTGCCTCAATAATAAAGCATCATGATCTTACCTTCTTGGCAGAAGGCAATAAAAAAAAAAATCAGATCATGGTTTATGCAAGGCCTGTCAGCATTTCAAAGTGTAGTACCACTTAGAGCTATACAAAACAGCTCTTACCAGACAGAGGGGTCTGCTATTCTGATTACCAGTTTCTACCAAAAGGGAAATAAGAAAAAACAAGAACAAACCACAAGCAAGGAACATTTAGACTAACTCATTCAGGTTCAGTTTTACATGTAGTAAAAGATTTTCCCTACTAAATGCCAGAAAATATCAGTTGTACAAGATAAACCTCACAAAGTACCACTTTTCAAAGCACCTGAGTGACATACGAGCCTTATCCTTGTTTTGAAAGGTCACACAATATAATTACCGCAGGTCACCAAACTCTCAAATGTCTAATAATGCAGATAGTGGAATTTATAAAACATGCTTAGTTGCGCCATCTGAACCTGTAACTGCTTTGTGAAACTGGTTCCTATATACTGATGAGCCTCCAAGATTGTCTTCATGGGGAAGTTACCATGATAAACAAAGGTAAGAATAATCATGATACAATCTACTAACTCTCTGGATGTCTCTTAGTGTGTAGTAAGTGTGAGGTAGTGCTAACAAAAGCATCTTATGTTAGTGTGCTCTGCAAATGTTTACCTAGGGAATGACCACAGAGTAACCACCAACCAGTAAATTCAGTCTCTCTTATTGTTCACTGAATTCATGAGGTAAAAAAGTGTTAACTTTATCGAAAGTCAAGCCTCTCCCAATGTGGAATTTAAGCACTTCAGTCAGTTGGGTACATCTGAAAAATTTACCCTTAAATTTAACCGTTCGGAACATTATTCCTCCCTAACAATAAATGACAACTCTAACCAACTTCAGGCTTTAAGTAGAAAACACTGTACATTAAATTCCAGCTTATGAAAGTTGGAGAATTACATGGAATTGTACTTGCCTCGTTACAGTTATTAGAGTTTGACTCTTCAGGGCAGACTTGCACTGAGACTAACACTGAAGTTAACCTTCTATGATGGCTGCTAATTGATAGCTGCTCAAGTGACTGAAAGCAGATACACGTGACCACAACTGCTAAATCACACCTGAACAGCTTTACTGCTGTACATGACACTTTGAACAGAATGAAGTTGGTCAGCCTTAAGTAACAGTGCAGATGATGATTTTAATTTGCAGTCTTTGGTAGGAAGCTGTGAAAATAACCACAGTCCCAACAGGATGTTCTAGAGACTCCACATCTCACTTCAGACAAAATGCTTCTGGAACACATCCTCTGCTGCGCTTTTATAATTTACAGCCTGTGCTGGCAGAAGTAGGGCTGGGGAGCAGAGTAAAGTCTTCTGGGTCAAAGCCTGCCGGACTGGTGAAAGGAAAAGCTTCCCACAGATGGTGTAGCACTCAGGTGAAGGAACAGCAACAGCAGGGCTTGCCAAGGATTGTTTACAGCAGACAGGTAATTTTGGCTGGGTCTGGAACAGTCACTTCTACTACACTGCGAGGAACATCCTCAAGCACCACCTCTGTACCAGCTACTGAAAGAAAGCACAATTCTGGGACAGGCTGTGCACTCCAAGAGGGACTGGCACAATACCAGAATGTATGGTGGAGGTACAGAAAGAATAATACCTTCCAGCATTTTCTACTTAGACCTGGCAAGAATCTCTCTTTATGTATGCTAAACAAATCACCTGTTCTTTTCTGTTTAGAGGCAGCACACAAACTCTTTCTTTGTTTTGTTTCCCCCCCTTTTGTTTGGCATTTTTATCACTACTAGAGTTCTGCAGATAAAGTTCTGAGGATAAAGTTTAGGTATCTAAAATCATTTTCTTGTATTTATACATTCCAGTGAAGAAATGAAAGGAAGAAAAAAGAATGTATCAAAACACATCAAAAGCTGCTCTTTTCAGGATTTTTACTCTTTGAATCCTGCAAATGAGGCTGAGAAAAGGTTATAGGCATCTAGGATACTCTATTTTTTGCAAACATTGGTTTCCAAAACAAAATACATTTAAAAGATACTGTGTATACATAGGTCTCCCACTTTTACTTTTTCTTCCTAAGCAACTGACACATCAAGATGCATTTCATCTACCTATGGAAAGGTTTCATTTTAAGGATTTTGTATATCATCTTTTAATTTTCTTTTGTTCAAAGAGTGTTTTCACAGGACATTGATCAAGCTTTTGTGTTTTAAGGTCAATTTGCAAGTTCTTTGGCCTGTACTATTCAACACAGCATTTATATTATGATTCACCCATCTCACCTGCCTTCTGTTTTCTCTCATGGGAGCATGAAATTGAAAATATTAGTATCAGAATAATTAAATAACCAGAAAGACAATGTAAGTTTTCTTACTGAAACATGTGAAGTAATTTCTCATTAGGCCAAGGTCAGGGGAAGATTAAGATCAATGTCTGATTATCCCAAATCAACCAAAAAACAAGAGTAGCAGCTGATCTAAAGTAGTATATTACAACTACCAAAACAGGTGGCAATGAGAACACCTTTGTATACTGTATAAGGAAAATACTGTAAGTGAGAGGAAGAGAAACACACTTTAAAAAAAGTACCCTGTGGTCATCAAAGGAGCTTCATACTTCTCTTCCTCCCAGAATATTCAGCAAATTACATTTGCTTCTCTATAATAATTTCATCCCTAACAAGATCAGAGGAAATGATTTATTCCACCCCCAGTCTTCCTACATTTGTACATCATCCTATGGGACACTGACTTTCTGAATTGCTTTTGGCCATCTGATATTATATTACTGCAGCCTTCTGCAGAAGAAGCCAGAAAAGAAAAAAAAGAAAAATATCAAAATAATTACATTAATGCTAGGAATCAAAGTTTATTGACTTTCCCTTGAGCTATAATACCTGGTTATAAAAAAGCTGGTTATAGAAGTTGCCAACTTATTTAATGACACCACCAACTCCTCCCTGAACTCGCGAAAATATCTTCTGAAAACATTCTCAAAAAAGTTTGACGTACAGTAATACATTAATTCTAGTTCATCTCAATGCTGAAGATAAAGTTATCTGCCTCTGCTCCTTCTACCTATTTGTGCCTACTAAAAACCATTGTCATTGTAAGTAAAAAACCCTTCAAGGGTGCTCTGAATTGTACATTCCCAAGCAAATCAACATCTCATTTTCACATCCCAAGTATGTCCTACTTATTCTACAAAACCTAGGAAAAGCTTTTATTACAATACAGTTCTAATTAAAGTAAACACCTCATACCCACATGGTAGCTTGGTCTGAGAACTTAAGTTCATAACATGGCATTCTGCAGTATGAATGCTCCAGTGGACAGAGTTTCTGTAGCTCATTATCCTTTTCTCAGTTTTCACTCACACTGACTCCTACCAAGCAAAGAGGGCTACCTACACATCTATTTGTTCCAAAAGTTCTCTTTGAAATTGCTAATACTTCTTACCCAGATGTCTTCCTTTGGAGAGCAGACTTCCTCTCCCAACACTTCTTCTCCAGAGCTGCATTTTCCATTAGGGTCAGCAGAGCAACTAAGATATCACCTCTAACAAAAGATTTGTCCTTGTATCATTTACAATACAGCTTATTTAAAACATACTGAAAAAATACAATAAACAGATTCACAAGACAATGCTGTTTTCAAGTTTTCTCAATACTAACAAAACCAAGAAGTATTTAATTAATTGAAAGAAGCAGATATAGCTAATCACTTTCTATTTTAATATAACTGTGAGCATGCTATGGAGTGTTTACAGAAAACCTCTCCCTCCTAAATTGGCTGGGGCCAAGAATTCATTATTTTTAAATCTAAACAAGATACCCTCCTCTGAACAGCATGCAATTAGAAAACCCATAAAATATAATGTTAATCTTAAGTTTTGGATAAAGGAAAGACGAACTTCTAAAGAACCAAATGAATGAAATCCTTCAGCAAGATCTCCATTCACAAATCTGTTTCTTTAATTCACTTATATGGGACAAATCAAGTTTGTTAGTTTCATTATCTGGTGATTGAACAAAGGGATTTATGCCAGAACACTCTTGCCAAAATATGATACCTGCACATCTGTAACTTAATCTAACAAGTTTTAGTAGCAATAGATAGACCCTTTCATGTTATAGTGAATGGGCCCTTCGATACTCATCCACAGTCAGTCACTGCATATAACATCACTCTGCAACGGAAAACTGCTTTAAAAGTTTGGCTTGAACATAAGATTATTCAAGAAAACTGTTCAAACAAGATATCATGACACGACAGATCAGAAGAAACAGCTTTCAATAAAGGCAGATGGGGCATGCTTCTTACCTTCCGCAAGGCAATTTGTTCTGTAACATCAGAAGGGACAACATGAGAGAGAACCAACAACCTGGTCAACTGAATTGGTGTCAGTGCCTCCCACTAAGGGTAGAATCTCTTCCATTTAAGCACCTAACAGTCCTATTAGAGGAAGTTGAGATATACCCAGGGAGCAATACTCATATTAAATAGGACCAAACTTCTGTACTCTTCCAAAACATAATCTGGTTTGCTTAATTAAATTAGCTTTTGCCAGGTAGGGAAAAATGAAAAAAAAAAAAGTTTTTAAGTTAGGAGAGGCAAAAAATGCATTATAATACTCTCCAGTCAATTTAGAGTAGTGTATTCACCATTAAACTTTTATTCTTGTAACGAGTCTTTAAATACATAAGGAAAGGGCAAGTCCTTTTTAGGACCTTTCAGTGTTGTCCAGGCTTTGAAGTCAGCAAAGATTTTACTGGAAGAAATCTAGTTTGTAAAACTATTATACATCAGCAACAGCAGAGATTCGCATTACTATAGCATTACCCAGACGAAGATACTAAAATGAATATTTCTAAAATACTGACATAAATAGCATAAAACATATTAACAGGTTCAGATTACCACTATTTTACTCAACATCTCATTTTTACGATAATAAAAATAAGCAGGTTTACCTATATTTTAAATCGCACATGTGAATTACGGTAAGAATTTATGCTCCCTCATGCAGAGAATAGAACACTGACATTAGGAAAAAGAAGAATCAATTAGCTACCACAGCTTCTAAGTTCTAACCATTAGTAACAACATTTGGGAGGCAAAAAAGACGACAACATTTCGTAACAAGGACATGGCAAAAAGCCATCTTAGCCATGTAGCACTGAACCCAAGTTAGAGTTTCTCTACAACAAAGCCACTCCTGAACACTCAGCCTCACTGAAACCATTCAGCTCAGCTTACCTGTGATAGGTCCTCAGGGCAGGGAGGGACAGTTACCACACACAATCTTCCAGGAGAGCAGGTGGAACAAATGATTTATTTTCTACCTTCTTTGCTATCTCATTCCATTGAAAAGACTAGCAGAGATTCCAAGAAACTCTCTTTTCATTTGAAAATGAAGACAGACGACAATAGTTTGAGACACAAAAATATGGTGTGGGTTTAAAGATGATAATCACAAGCTTCTTGAAAATTGTTTAATGAAGACTAATTTATTAGAGAGTTGGACTACTGTAGAATTATTGAGTAGTCACTGAATCATTTAGTGATAACAAAATACTGCAACGTTGATTTAAATTGTTGTATATTTCTATTCTTAAATCTGAAATACTGTAACGTACAATAATGCAACATACAATATTACATTTGCAGTAGTATGATTATTTAGATATTAAACTTTATCATCATACAAAAAAGGCGTTATACACATCTAGTATGGATAAGCAGGAATAATGCCTAAGCTGCATTGCAATAATGAAAATTACAACTTCCAGATATAAATTGGAACTCTCATTGAATTAAGTGAGCTTTTTATGTTGACAGTATACAGTATGAAAGACAAAATTAGAATCTTTATTTAATTTCTAAGAGTTCAAAACTGCAATTTCAGAAGTGCTTGATAAAGAATGTCTTTTGTGAAAATTGGTTTGCATTAACCTTTTGACAATCTTCCTAATTGAATTAGTCTAAAGGGTACCTAACATCTGCAGTGACATGTACTACCCCTGTTTCTACTCCTAAGAAAATTCCCTTGCCAGGGTGATGATGTATTTCAGTGGCTTTTCCTTCAGAAATATTTTCAATAAAACAATAAATACATGCCAGAGGTTATACAGCCAAGGGTGGGTTTTTTTGTTTATTTTGGTTTTGGTTTTTGTTTTGTTGTTTGGATTTTCTTTGTTTTTTGGTTGGTGTTGGTTATTTTGTTTTTTTTTTTTTAAGCATAGTTGAAGGAAATAAGACCCTCTAAAAAGAAAAGTTTATTTTCTCATACTTAATGACAAATGATGACCCTGCCATACTTAGGCTTTTGAGTCCAGCTTTGGGTCTGCTTCTGCTCAAAAGACAGCTGAATGACTTCAAACACTAGCTTTGTCTTTACTCTAAGGGTACATGAAACGTGGAGCGGCTTGAATGCGTCAAGTTTTCCTGCTAAGTATTCAAAGCTCTTTGCTAAGTCTTCCTGGTGACTTCAATTCTCTGCAACTGAGAGATTTTAATCCTTTAAATAAGCAATTTCCTAATAACATCTTTCAGTCTTGCTGCTATTACACAGAAGTGTGATAATTACCTTTTTAATAATAAAGAGTGTACAGCAGTTTCCATTGGATGAAGCCTTGACAATGTAGGTTTCATTAGTTGACAATTTTAAGGCATATAAAAAAACTAAACGATGTGAATTTCTTCAACTACCTTATAAAATACAAAGCATTCCTTTACAAAATACTCAATATGCTAGTGCAAAGAGAATACTGTTTTGCAGTGTCAAGCAACACATACTTATTCAGACCAAGTTTTTTTGTTACTGATCTTCTAGTGTTAAAAAAGTTAGACCAAGAACTTTAATTGAACGATTAAAGTTTAATCTCTTACCAACTACGATTAAGTGGAATCCCTTAAACTGTAATCTGAACATCTTTTTGCCATTTCTGCCCAGAAGGTATGGCTTCAAGAGACATGGTACAGAGAGAATTCTGTTGCACATTATACATTTACCAAGAACATCAAGCATAACATCAAGCATAATGCATTTTTCATGTTTAGCCCAGTGAACAAGCTTTTTTCCCCAAGACTGAGAAGTTTGCCTTTAACAAAAGCAACCCAGGGCAAAAGGATTATGAGAAATATATTGGCATTACCAATGCCAATGGGCTTTAAAGCAATCTAATTAGGTAGCCACACACTATGTTTTGTGACAAAACTAGCAACCTAATAACCAGATTGTCATCGGAAAGAAAATGAAAAATGCATGCTAGCAGTGAAATACTAGATTTTCCTCTGCCACCTGCATCCTATAAAATCTTGTCAGTATCTCATTGGACTGACAGTCTGTCTACTAAAATGCTTTTGGTTTTGTTTTTTAAGAATTTATAACATTTGGAAAACTATTTTAACTTAAGAATTACCTGCCCTATTGCAGGCTTGGAACTACAATGAGAGGCATTGAAGTCTAAGCAGCACCTTCCAAAAGAGAAGAATTCAACACCCATTAGATGCAAAATTTCAATGTTACAACTAAGTCATTTTGTATTACATTTATGTTGAAATAAAGTAAGACTCATTGATAAGACATGACATATTAGTTATCCTTACTTAAAACTTGAGGAACATAATATTACTTAAATTCTGTTTGTAAATTACCTAACCTGATTACCGGTAGCAGTTTACAACACCACTAAACCACCTTCAGGAAAGTGAACTTAACACATTTCCCACAATTACAGCTTATGAAGGTTAACTGCTTTCTTTCACTTAAAAAAAACATTCGTAAGTGATATGAATAAATATTTCCATCTTAGCCAAGAAATATTGGTATAACAATGGAACACTATCCTGAGACAGCTGCATTTTTAATATCACCTGAACCTCCTAGATCAGAAATAAGTGTTGTGTAACCTGAATCTTGGTATAAATTCACATTTCAGGTTGTATGGAGCCATTGTATTTTAGTCCTATCATATACAGAATTTTAAGACCATATGATGCAGTCACCTGGAAAACAGATTGCTACTGCTGTTATTCTAACATAAATTTGGCAACTAATACATTGAAAACCTTTAAGGTTAGAAACCAATGTGGTATACGTCCTGAAAGGTGTAATCCCAAATTTCAAGGTGTAAAATGCATTAATCTTCATAAGTTTGAAGGACAATGCCTGCTAAACTCATGTAATAAATACATTCGCAAAGATTAGTTGAGAAACCAGAAAATCCTTCCAAGCATTGTTTCTGCACCAATGTTCAGAAATAAGAAAGAACTCTTCCCTACAAGGGGACAAAAAGCTCTTGTGAAAACACCTGGGTTTTTTTAGATTCATACTAAGTATTTAAAATCCCTATAGTGTATGCAAAATACAAAGGAAATATTTGTGAAAACACTACATACAGCTATATTCTATCCTTCGTAAAAATCCTTTTCGTCTTCAGTAAAGGAATAATGTGCATAACATTACTATTGTCCTTGACAAAAGCATGGCACATCTTGACTTATGCATCAATAATACTTTTCCATACTATCTAAAACTGAGGAAGCAACTCAGAACTCACCAGTCCTCATCTGTGAACAAGGAATTAAAAGTTACCATGTGACTGCAACATAACCCTTGCTGTATATGAAGTATTTAAGACAACATAAGAAAACCATTACAGAAAGTAATAATGGGAAGAATTACTCCATTCAGCTATTCAATCTATGCATACAAGAAGATGCAGTATCAACACATGCATTGAACTTTACCCACTACTACTTCACTTCTTTTCTCAACAATTCATCTTCACTGATTTCCAAATAAACCACCCCTCAATGGACACCACTGCAAACCAACCACCACTGCAAATGGACATGTGTTCTTAAATGATGTAATGATTTAACCTACTGTACTGTGCAGCTCTGACAAAGTGGCTGTTGCAAATATAGTTTGTTTTGAGCCACAAAGCTATGACAAAAACTTGATGATGGAAATATGGCATTAATTCCAGTTTTTTCCCACCCCTCTTTTTTTTTTTCCTTCCCCCAGCTTTCAAAGGACCCTGTTTACAGTATGAAAACCTACTTTACCCTCAAGTGCTCTATTTTAGGAGTGGTTTCTTCCTGTCCAAGTTATTTAAAACTATATACTTGTTATCAATTCATAGCAAAGCTCCCATTGATGCCATTTCTAATACTGCTGTAGACTAGTTACTGTATAAAGCCCTTATGCAGCATTGCTTTGTTTCATCTGCTGAATGGTGTGCTACCATTTGAACACTTTATCCTTAAACCAAGAGCTTCAGAAAAACGGCTGTTTAATAGTTATTATATAAACAAGTACAAAAAATGAAAAATAATTTAGATACAGCATACTATTCTAATTCAATACAGTAAAAAAAAGTTCCTTTACTGTCTCATTTCAGAGACAATATATCAGAAGGCCAACAGAAAACATTGGGTTTATATCCACTGAAAATATGAAAGACAATTCTTGATTATAAGCATAACATCCAGTCCTTATATTTTATTCCCCAAGTCTCAGTAAAATAATAAAAAGATTTTTCTCTCCTTCCTAGGAAATAGATTAGGTAGGCATGGATTTTTCCACTTCACTGTTTTATGCGTTTATAAGCTTTCCTTTTGTAGCATTTATGAATTCAAACAGTGCTAGGGTTAAGCTGGAGCAAAGCAATTTGGCATGCTTGCATCTGCTTTTATCAGGGAAAGCAAAAGCAACCCATGAAGTCTGGACTGACCTTAAGGCCCAAGTATTTATTTGGAGATTCTAAGGGCTTACCAATTGCGTTTGGTAAGGGGGCACCTAAATTCGATCACACTCACACACAATGTCACCTTAACTCAAGCAGTCGCCTTTCAGTTCTTCTGGTGCATCAATAATATAATTGGTATTCCATTACTATAAATACTCTCTCTTTAAAAAGGACATATTAACCATACATTCCAATTCTACCATGCTGATTTCTACAGGACAGAGTCAGGTTTCCAGAGTCAGCTACTTCCAAATTCAGATAATTTATTAAAAAAAAAATTAAATCTATGCTGTTCAATGCAATTATATTTTCAAAGTATATATATAACCCAGTGATGCCTGCCTTCCATAAACAACTGTCCCAGAAAAATATTAAAATCAATCATCTCACAAGCAAGCAACTACTACAGAAAATTGTCTTAGAAATCTCAGATTTATGAAGGAGGTAGTTTGGAAAACAGGTCTTCACTGCTTTCACTAAGTAAGCTATTTCTAAATTAATGTGCTGAAATACAAATGCATTCAGAGAACACACTTCCTCTGGGAACTGGACACTACTATTTTGTTTCAAGGTAGGATTGGTCCAATTCATTTGTAGAATTTGAGCAACTATTAGTGTTTCCAACTCTCAAGTCCACAATAAATTAAAAGAAATGCATTAGGAACAATTAGTGGGGAAACTTTTATTGCCTCTCACTGACAAAGACACTTGATCAAATTTGGATCCACTGCAGTGTAAGAAGTAAAACAATGAGAATACACAGCCCACTGCTTTGCAAATAGACTGCTTTTCCTGAACACTTCCATCTTTCCACCTAATAACCATTACCATTATTTCCAGGTAGTGATGTGCCAGTGATTAAGATTTTATTATTCTTTTTTCTAGTTTAATCACTCTTCCTCCATCATTTTTTGGCCTTCCCTGGTTATTTCCTTTAACAACTGGAAAATCTGAGACTATTTTCATTTCATTTCATTCGAAGCCACCAAGGCGAAGGGCTCCGGAGCGGAGGATCGCAACGGGGGACCCTTCCTAGAGCGGCTAAACCGCGGCAGGAACCGCGAGGGCAAAAGCGCAGGCGTCGGGGGGCTGCCTCAGCCCCGCCCCCTTCTCCCCCGAGCCGGAGCAAGGAGCTGCTGACGAGCGGCAGCTCTGACTCAGCGCGGCCGGGGACAGGAGGGACGGCGGCCAAACCCCCTCAGGTGTAAGAGCAGCCCACAGAGAGCGTGAGCGACCCGGAGCGCGGTGAACAGGGCGGGCAAACAGGGCGTGGCGCGTCAGAAGGGCGTGGCGCGGCAGTTGGGCCGCTGGGGCCTGCTGGGGACAGATGGA
>VZTQ01010544.1:0-19179 GCA_013400755.1 Pelecanoides urinatrix | reverse complement strand
GAATAGAATAGAACAGAGCAGAACAGAATAGAATAGTTCAGCTGGAAGGGACCTACAATGTTCACCTAATCCAACTGCCTGACCACTTCAAGGCTGACTAAAAGTTAAAGCATGTTGTTAAGGGCATTGTCCAAATGCCTCTTAAACACTGACAGGCTTGGGACATCGACCACCTCTCTATGAAGCCTGTTCCAGGGTTTGACCACCCTCTTGTTAAAGAAATGTTTCCTAATGTCCAGTCTGAACCTCCCCTAGTGCAGCTTTGAGCCATTCCCATGTGTCCTGTCACTGGATGCCAGCGAGACAGCAGTTTCTCAGGCATTTGTTCTTTACTCCTACTCCTTACGTTCTTTCAGGTGTTACGCCTTTCTATTGAAAGTTTTGGGTTTACCATCATACTTCCCACAGTGTTTTTCCTCACACCAATAATTTCCTTTTTGCATTCATGGGTCTTATTATTTAGATACACTTCCAGCAAAACCACCTCTCTGTAGAACATAAATGGGGGAAGAGTGCATTATACTGCATATTTTTTTCCTCTGTTTCTTACGCAACTCAAACAGCTCCCATATGACTGACCCTTGTCCTTCTTCCATGCTGTATCACCTTTGAGCCAACAAAGAATTGTGTCACTTAAATAATTTCTGTTATTCCTCAGAATCTGCTGTCTATGAAACAAGTAACAGCAGTAGGCTGTGCTGCTAGGTATCACTGTTTTGGTTATCCCAAGCTTACATATAAGCCAAGCTAAGGCTGTAGAAAGGAAAGATCTACAAATTCTGCAGGAACCAATGAGAGTTAGAGATACTTTCTTCTGAGGACAGACATCATGACTGTTAATGGTATCAAACTGATAATACTGTTATGTAAACTCTAAAATTAATCATATACTTTTCTAATTTCCATTAGAGCATATGGCTGCCTTTTCCCCTTTCCTTGTGTCAAATGAATATGTCTTGATAGTTTATTTTTAAGGTGGGGTGAAAGAGTAAGCGGTATGATTTTAAAATAAGGTAACACTAACCTTAGGAAAAGAAAGGATAGACCAGTGGCCCCTTTGTGTGTAGTAGCTTTGCCATTTTTCTGAGATGTAAGTGGAACAGTCTGCAGCCCTATAAAAACTCTTGCTAAGAACCTATAGAGTTCTTCAGCTAGAAAGCCGAATGCCTTTATCAAGATCTCTGGAAGGCTGTGATGTGTGACTTTTTAAGTGAAGCTTTAAGCATAAGCAAGGTGATGTCCTGAATTAACAAAATAAAGAGGATAGCAGGGGAGTTAACAGTAGAATGGTGAACTATGATGGACTCTTATACCATGATTCTCTGCCATATATCAACATATGGTCCTGGAAAAATTGTTTAATTTCATCGTGTTTAATTTCTTTTTTGCACAAATTAAGCTCATCTTCTTTTAGTTCAGGGAATATGCCCCCCAGAATGGGAATCTTCTTTGTTGTGGTATGAACAACATCTAATGCAAGTGGATCCTGATTCCTACTCAGTTTCTGATCTTCTGCAGTAGTGACTTCAAAAATTTTATGTTATACAGTTCGATAGAGATTTGCATAGGAATTGCTGTACTGTTTGAGTAAGAAAACAAATAACTATGCATGTATCAGGCTACATTTTTATATTTGCTTTTATAAGCAAAATGAAAAGCAATGTGACTGCATAAATTGATTTATTCCCATTTAGGCATTTTATGAGAGTGCTTCATATTAGATACTGGTTGTCTGGAATTAACTTAGTAAATTGCTTAGTCTGCTTAGGTACTAAACGGAGGAAGATTGAAACACATCACTTGGTATTTGCTTCATAGTACAAGGTAGTGTGAGTTTTGCCGCTGTGTTCATTGTCTCTAGGACAAAAATATGAATAAATCAATAGCATGTTTAACACTTTTTTTGAGATACATCATGGTTTATAAAATGGACCTCTGATTTCCCTAGACTGATTTTCCCCCCCCCCTGTAAAATTTAAGAACATAAACAATTTTCAGTTACTTTTTTTGTTTCCTAAAGTGTTTGGCCTCAGAAAGTCTTAAAAATACATGATGTATTTCAAAAAGCTGTAAATATATTAAAAATTAATTGGTGTGTGAGAGTACATAATAATACGTAGCGCTGAAGAAGTCTAGAAGAGTTCAGCCCTACCACAACAGCTACAATAATTTGAAATTCTGATATGTATTTCAGTAATGTCAAGGTTAGATCTCAAAAATTATTCAGTGCATGTAGTTCAGAAACCAGAAAATCTCTGAGGGATTTAGGTTTTCTGAGGACTGCAGATGCCTTTTTACTTTTGAGTTCCATTCAGAGTTCAGAGAAGATGACAGATTCTCAGCTGAGATCTGAAAGAAGAAATTAACTCCATGGAGATTTTGGAGTGTCAGTCTACCCTATTCCTTCACAAATAGCTTGACCTGTGTTTCCTGATGTGTTCGTTTAGTAATACTTATGTAGGTATTTAAAATTGAGGTGCTTTATACAGTCCTTAGGCATTAATTTAAGTCCAGACTAGACATGTCATAAGTATAAATCAGGAGAATGTATTGAGTGCTCAACTGGAGACAAAATATGTAAACTCGTGGTCAGATGCCAAATCTTTTTACTACTGGAGAAGAATTAACTACTTTTAAAATAAGTATAGTGGCCCATTTCCTGTCCAGAAGGAGTAAATTCAGTTGTTAGATTTCCTGTATTGCTTTTCTGGAATTTAAGAGTTCCAGTCTTAAATGCCCAGATATACTTGCATATTTCTAGGAACTGAGCATTGCTACAATCACGTGTAAAAATTTGTCAAAGACCATAATAAATTTTGTCAAATATTTCTAATACTTTCTTCAGGTCAGTGTATGAAAACCAACTAGAAATTGTGCCTGCCTTTTCAGTCTGTGTTGGATCTGCTACTGCAAAACTAATGGCCAACTGAAAATACAATATCATAATTTTCAAAAGCAGGAAATCCTGAATACCAGATTAGATTTATCAGATCTTTGCAAAATTATCCGTTTTGAAGAATGGGTTTCTTGTAAAAATAGGTTTTTCATTCAGTTTGTGAGTTTCTAAAAATTGTGCTACCTGAAGTCCTTGGGTGTTTATACGTAACCCTAGGAATGGTTTCCATAAAATCAAGGAAACTGCTTATATACAGAGTTTAATCTAATATGCATTTGCAGGCTTGCACCACAAACTTTTACAAATAAAATTCATTATCTTCTGAATGGTCTCTTTTTCGGATATTGCTAAGTAGACATCTGATATCTATTTCAGAAAAGTTTAGAAAATAATTCACAATTTCAAAAAAAAATAGAAGAGTCTAACAAGCTACTTGAAGCGCTGAACAGGAAAATAATGTTAAGGGTAGCTCTTTCCTACCTTCTCTTTAGCTTCATATAGAAGTTTCTTTTGTAATGAAACAATTTTCCCGTCATATCTCTTGTCTGGTTTCTTCTGAATCTTACTTAAATTTTTTATCCTTTGCATTCTTTCTGTTAGGTTTGTACAATTAAATGGAGATTTCCCTTTTGAAGGGAATATTTTGGGCATGCCTACCTTACATGATACTCTGGATGCTTATGTGCTATTAAAATATAAACAGACCTTGGTGACCAGTTTTTCAAGCCTGAAGAGAGACATGGAGCAGAATTAAGTCTGATTTTAAAAGCCAGGCCAATAGTATATGAAGACACAGAGAATCAAACGGCTGCTGGAGCTTTGGATGTTTTTCCTTATTTTCTTCTTTCTTGAGAGAGGTGACAGTAATGTAGCCTCCTAATTTTTTTTTTTTTTTAGCAGAGAACTGCAGCTGTATTCAGATGTTGAGAAATGGTAAAGTCTATTCACTCTCAGAGAGTGCATGATTGCGAATTATCTTAATGGTTTTTCATCCACACCTTTCTGATTTTTTTCTGCTACTCAAAAATGTTATTAGATTTGGGTCACCTTTATTTTCAATTGGTTTTAGTCATTTTTTATTTCTTCCCTCCACTTGATCCAGTCTCTTCACTTCTCTGCCTATATTATCAGCCCATGATTTGTTGCTTGATTTCTTTCCATTTTGACAAGTTGTAAACTTGCAATTAGTTCACAGATAATGTGAGTATGTATTCTGGTACCAGTAGTCTGAAGACTCATGTTACCATACTCTTTGGACATATAAAGCCCTAGAAGTCAAAGTAATGTAATCTCAGTCTTGAAAAGATACAGTAAATCTACTAAATTCATATAATTCTAATTGTGTGACAATTTTAGTTATAATCTGTATTTTGAATTATCATGTCTCCATTTTGCTGGCTACATGAGTGAGACACATGGGGATAGGGAAGAATTTATTACACCTACCTTTTCTTGGAATAAAATAGACAGCATTCAGGTTATTTTTAGTGTATAGGAGATGAGTGGATAGAAGTGTCCTGTGTATTCCCACTTACCGACTGTCGTAAGACTGTTATGCTGCTTGTCACTGAAATCCCACATTGCAATTTCTTGAAATTAAAATGTCATATTATTTTTATAGTTAGCAATTGAAGGACTATGGTTCTTTCAATGTGTTAATGTTTTGTAGAAAGGTTAGAGTGCTTCCACAGTGTACCTTGCTGGAAATGTGATGTAGAGGCACCTCAAAGAAGTGATCTCCATTATGTCATGGACAAATCAAAGCAGAAACAATAGAGGATTTGAGAGGAGGGATGATCTTTCAAAAAGTTCTTGTATCCTTAATAATGCTTCTTTTTGTTTGTAGATCATAGAATCATAGAATGGTTTGGGTTGGAAGGGACCTTAAAGATCATCTAGTTCCCACCCCCCGCCATGGGCAGGGATACGTTCCATAAGATCACGTTGCTCAAAGCCTTATCCAACCTGGCCTTGAACACTTCCAGGGAGGGGGCATCCATAACTGCTCTGGGCAACCTCTTCCAGTGTCTCACCACCCTCACAGTAAAGAAATTCTTCCTAATATCTGATATAAATCTACCCTGTTTGAGTTTAAAATCGTTACCCCTTCTCTTATCACTACAATCCCTGATGAAGAGTCCCTCCCCATCTTTCCTGTAGGCCCCCTTTAAGTACTGGAAGGGTGCTATAATTTGTCCCCGGAGCCTTCTCTTCTCTAGGCTAAACAACCCCAACTCTCTCAGCCTATCCTCATACAGGAGGTGCTCCAGCCCCCTGATGATCTGTGTGGGCCTCCTCTGGACCCGCTCGAGCAGGTCCATGTCTTTCTTATGCTGGGGACCCCAGAGGTGAACATACTACTCCAAAGGGGGGTCTCACAAGAGCCAAGTAAAGGGGTAGAATCACCTCCCTCGACCTGCTGGCCATGCTTCTTTTGATGCAGCCCGGGCTGCTAGCGCACATTGCCGGCTCATATTCAGTTTTTGATCCACCAGTACCCCCAAGTTCTTCTCCGCAGAGCTACTCTCAATCCATTCATCACCCAGCCTGTATCCATGTTTGGGATTGCCCTGACCCAGGTGCAGGACCTTACACTTGGCCTTGTTGAACTTCATGAGGTTCACACAGGCTGACCTCTCTAGCCTGTCAAGGTCCCTCTGGATGGCATCCCTTCCCTCTAGAGTACCAACCACACCACTCAGCACTCACTCAGATTTCAGAATCAGTCATGGAGATCAGCTGAGAACTGTTACTCTGTCCTTTGCCCATAAATGATCAAGTAAGAGGAGTGTAAGAACATGAGAATGTATAGCTTCTCATTTAACAATCCATATTCTAGGGACGTTCTGGGCTGCAGGTTGCCTCAAACCTGCTGTTAGCTAAGAACAGGTTGTGCGAGCCTCACTTTTAATATTTTTGGATTCCACAAAATCCTTGGACCTTTATACCTTCTTTTTAGTTCCTATTTTATTTATTGTCTTCTTAAATAGCAGTTGTTTATTTCCTCTGTTTAAACTTAAGATTCCTCTCTGTGTCTTTTCTAGTATTAGTATATCTTACTATATTCTTCCTTTCTACTCTTTCACTGAATATTATCTGGTTAGCACATGTACCATTTCACTTAGTAATTTCTAAACACCTTCTCACATTTCATGGGTAGACTGAATTATAATGATGATACTTGAGGAAGACATTACATTTGATAAAATTACTAAGGTTGGTAGCTTATTTTTAGCTTAGTTTCCTATGGAAATTAGGTTTATGTGATGACACTGTCAGAAACTAAGCTTGTTTCTTCCCTGTTATACCCTTATGCTCACTGCTGCTTCTGTTATCATTTGAAGTAATTTCTCTTACGTTTTTCTGTCAGCTAGCATATTCATTGATATGAAACTCCTAGAAATCTGAATTTCAGTGAAGAGATCTGAATTAGGATCTGTATTAGATTTCCTTAGAGAGGAAAGTAGTTTGCAACAGAGAGAAATTCTGTCTTGTATACCTGGATGTTTAAAAGAATGTAAGTAAGAAAACATGGTAAATTGTATAGGTTGTGTTGTTTTTCTTGGGAGAGGGATTTGGATTCAGTACTTTGGGCTAGCAAAGGCAGAGGTTTTTATTTAGTGCAGGGAAGGTATGTGCAATGTATATTGGATAGTGGGAAGAGTTGAGTGGGGAAAGGATTTTTTTTTTCCTTTTGTGGGTAAAATATGGGAGAATAAAGATTAACATCTCCAAGAGATGCTGGAATGCTGCATCCTTCCATCATATTGAATATTTCGGTTTACATACATTTTATGGAAACTACCCAAATATATTGCTGATGAAGGTAAAACACACACATATATGTGAAATAGCTAGAGATTAGAGATTTAGTTTAGGTAGAATCTAAACCAAAACCCTGGAGCATTTTGGTTCTCAAGCTTATCCTTTGTGATATGTGAAAGATGGTAGCTAACTAATAAAATGCAGAATAATTTTTTTTTAGGGAAAAAAAAAATTCTTAAAAGTTGTTGCATGCTTCTTGTTGCCCCTCAACACTGAAACATCAAGCTCCTTTTGCATAAAGCATCTATTAAGCATGATTACTTCAGTATGATGTTTAGAGGTGCAAATTTATAGGAGTGATCACGTCCAATCTCTGCAGACACAACGTTCCTCTGTGCTGACTTGGTAGCACTAGGCAATGATCAAGCAGTCCCAAACATTTTTATAAGTATTTTTTTTCCTAAGTTTTATACTATAAAGCTTTGTTTTATTTTACAAATGGATTTGGAGTGTATTCTAAATTATTTTAGCTAAGGCAGGAAGGTATTTATGCCCTTTTTTATTCCATGAGAATTGCAATTTTCTGCTCTGTTCATGTCATCTGCAGTTTTTCAAATGGGCTGCTCACTAGGCAATCAGCCAGCTATTCAAAACACCTGCAGTATACATAGTGATAAGGCAGACTGCTCACTGAAAGACATAAGTCTATCAGTATTTGAAGAGAAGGATAAGTTATGGAATCTTCTGCATGCTCAATAATTAACAGATTGACTAGGTTTACATAGGTAATATTGGCAGAAACAATTATTTGCTATGAATTCTAAACCTAGTATTAACATTTTTCTGAACATTCAGTTGACTCTTTCATATAATTTAATGGTGATAAGATTGTGTCAAGGTTATTAAAGTTTTTTTTTCTTACTACTAGCTCAACTGTATTGGTCTGGTTAATTTACTTGGTTACAGAAAGTGAGACGCAGGCTGCAAATGCTGGCACCCAACAATTCTATATGAAATCATACTAAATCTGCTTCATTTTGATTTCTAAACCATGCATTTTATTGGGTTGGGAGGAATTTATTATTCAATTCTAAGACAGAATGCATCAGCTTCGAATTTCAGAAGCAGCAGATACTATTTTCTCTTGTTTGAGGTCTTTTCTCCCAGCTTTGCAGTGTGTCTTGTGTGCACTCGTTCTCCATTGTCTCAGGTCAACAGATCTGACCTGACACTTGGCAGCAATGATTGTACGAACAAAAGGACAATCCTTTAGCTAAGAAATTATTCTGAGTCCTCATTGTGAAAAGGAAGCTCAACTGTTCCAGGGCCATGAATAAATTTAGACTTAATTTGCCTGTGTTATTAAAAAAATGAAGAAAAAAACCCTCATTGAAACAATGAAGTTGGGATTTGCACAAAAACCTTAAAGGAAAACATTGTACACAAAAAACTGTGTATAATTTCAGTCAAATCAAGTCTGCTTTAAAAAACAGCGTATTCATCAGAGCAGTCAGGAACTCTTTTCCATTTCATTGATGCCAGATATTAAGAATTTTCCCATTGCACTTGGATTATTGAGAAAATGCACGCGGGAGGGTGGTGGTCACAATCCCTAGAGAACTGGAGTTTGTGACTTTTCCTACCCATGCAGAGCCAGGCTTTTAACACCCAGAATGGATTTTGCCTATATGCCTGAAAATCTAAGAGGCAGGATCAGAAATTTTTTACCTAGGTACTCTTTGCATTGTAGCTAAAAGCAAGGCAAAGATGTTTTACCTAGCTTTCTAATAAACAGAAAACATTGTGGTGTTTTCTCAAGTCCCGAAGTTTAACCGAATTTCTACTGGTTTAGCCTGTTCTTTAAATTAACAGAAGTCTCCTGAAAACAGGTCCATGATCATTGAAAAGGGGAATGCAATACATTCTTTTTTTTTTTCTGCACTACTAGAGTATAGCTTTTTTTATTCAGAAAGGAAGGAAAATCAGAAAAAATGGATATGATAGTGATTGTTATTATTTCAAAGGGTCTACATTTGATCCTGATTGAACTTGGTTAGCTGCTGCCAGTCTATATTATTTGAAGAAAACTGCCTACTAGCAAAGAAAGGAGTTGTCTCAGAAAATAATTGTGGAAACAGGGTGACAGAAATAGAAATCTGAGCCTGAAACAGAAACAGACAACAGCATTGATATTTATTGCATTCCCTATCTCCTGTATAGCCCTTCCCCTAGTATAAATATTTATGACTTTCCTGTTGGCTGAGCTTGGTTTAGGACAGATTTGTGCCAACACTAAAGGGCCAGTAGTTCCTGCTTTTTTTTTTTTTTTCTGGTGTCTAATGCTAAATCTTAAAGTCTGTCTATCTTTAATTGAGGAGAAGTTTCCATGATGTCACTGTTAATCACACTTCTGTTTTCAGCAGGAACAGCAGTACTGCAAATTAAACATAAGTGCTTTATAGGACTGTCTGCAAGTGTTAATATCGGCTTAGTAAAGGATACACCGTGAAGACACAAAGAATTGGTATCATCTCTGGATCTTGTGATTTTTCGTTCCACGCCCAAAATGATTCTGCTCTAAGGACACCCTAACTTAAATGTATAAATCTGTTGTCAGCTCTGTCTCTGCTTTAGAAATTACGTACGTATGTCTGATCATTGCACTGATTACTCAGAATCTCAGACAACTGAAGGCATGGAATTCCTGATGAGGAAAATATGGCTTTATTAATTTAATGAAGAGCAACATGAATGGTTTAATTTATATTCCCATGTGTTTCTAAGATATTGCTAACAGACCTGATTAGCAGGTAAAGAACTCTTGGGAGAGACCTGAGTAAAGTCCAGAGGACTATGGAGACAGTACCAAATGTGACTTACTCGTGATCTTTCAGGGAAGTCACAATCTGCGTTCAGTGGATTTAAAATACACACTTTTTAATATACATACTTAAAACAAATTGTTGTGGGTTTTTTTCAAGATACTTGCTGTTGAGCTCAAAAGCAGCTCTATATTCCAAGAATCTTTTTGTACATGCAATGCCAGAGGCATTATCTCATTTTAGGAGCGATGGCTGACCCTTTCTGGATAACAGTTCTACAGTGATACAAATGTCAGGCTTCGACAATCAGTTACAGTAGAAAGGTAGTATGATTTCACATATGCCAGTTTGGGAATGTGAACAGTAGTCTTATTATACATCATCCACAATAGATAGTATTATGCCATATCATATGGTTTATGTAAAATATGGAACATTTGAGGGTTAAGTTTAGAGAGCTGGTGTTCAGCAGCAAAGAACGTTGTGTATTAAGTTTCTTGCCTAAATATAAGCTGTTTCAGTAATATAATCTAAAATCTGCATGCTTAAGATGGTTTCAATTTTTTGGTACTGAACTCGTGGAAGTGACTGTATGTACAGAGAGATTTCTTGGAAATGCTACAGACATAAGAACTATGACTAGAAGCTGAGGAGAACATGTGACAGATAATTCCTAAAGTTTATCTCTAAATCATAAGTGCACAGGATTTGGCTGGTTGTGCAAATGTTGCAATCAGATGTGCAATGTGTTAATGCCTTATAAAATACATTGGTTGGCTTTTCTTTTTCTCTTAATAAGGTGTTAAGAATAATCTTGAGTTACCCAATTTATTGGTTTTTTCTTCGAGGAGAGACAGTGTTTGTCATGGGTGTATTAGTTTTCTTTAATTCTCATGCTAGACAGACAATTTATGTTTTATGAAACACCATAGACAGTTGTACTAGAATACAAATAAAAATGAAATTTGGGACATTTTGCTGAACTTGAAAAGCAATGCAGATTCAAACCTGGACTCAGTATCCAAATCCAGATCTTAGGGAGATTATTTTAGTGAGCTCTGTCACAAAACACCATTGTATCTCCCTAAGGAAAGAAAACGCAGTATTTCACTCCTTTCTCTCAAGGCACATGGCCTAGAAAATCTCAGAGTTAACAAAATCTGTGCAAAGCCACTATGATTTTTAGTAAGGGCCTGACATTTAAGTCATATCTTTTTGAAGATGATGTAGAATTTCACATACAAAACACACCATTTGCTAAGTGCAGCAGACCTGTAGTGCACGGACATTAATTTCACCCTAATTTATTAACCTAAAAAGAAGAAAAAGAAAAAGAAGGAGAAGAAGAAAAAGAAGAAAAAGACCCATTCTTTTGTCTTCTGCAGAAAACAAATCTACTGGCCAGGTGAATAAACTATACTGAATTTCAGTCAATGATATGGAAATGTTTCTTCAATTATGGTTCCTAACACTTGTTAAGATATTGTTTCTCTCTCCATCAATTTTAAGGCTTCCATTTTTAAAAGAATTCTGAACTGTTGGCAGCATACTTTACTTCCATTTTCTTGTTAGTTTACAAACTGAAAAAAATAACCCATGACAAATGCTATTGAAATAAACTTAAGTTTATAATTCATCCAAGTGGAGTGTTGCCTGGGGTTGTTGTGGCCCAAGTGCAGGACCCGGCACTTGGCCTTGTTGAACCTCATGCAGTTGGGCTCAGCCCGTCGATCCAGCCTGTCCAGGTCCCTCTGCAGAGCCTTCCTACCCTCCAGCAGATCAACACTCCCGCCCAGCTTGGTGTCGTCTGCAAACTTACTGAGGGAGCACTCGATCCCCTCATCCAGATCGTTGATAAAGGTACTAAACAGACCTCCCCCCATACTGAGCCCTGGGGAACACCACTTCTGTTAAATCCCCAACTGGATTTAACTCCGTGTACCGCAACTCTTTGGGCCTGGCCATCCAGCCATTTTTTTACCCAGCGAAGAGGACACCTGTCCAAGGCATGAGTGGCTACATCTAGGTGTATTTATCAGCAATGTACTGGAGTACATGGAACATCATAATAGGAAATATCTCTGCACATTCTGCCAGACACCGACTGCTCAGGTTACAAAAGCTCAAAGATAACTCATGAACCTTTCTCCATAGATAAACCCCATTTTCCACTGGAACAAAGTAATACGGTATTTGCAAGAGTGATCTAAGTCTGGTCCTCTGTGAATAAGCAATTGGTATAGAATATATGGTGGTTGTCAAAAATTCTACTGTAATATTCATATCCAAAAAGTCATTAGAAATGTTTAATTAATGTTAGACTAAAATCACTAACATTTTCACAAGTTATGTTACACTGCTTAGTGAAGAAAAAACAATATCTGGCAGATATCAGCTAGGAAATTGATACAGAAATGAGTGTCCACTTCATATCAGTTGTATTTAATCAGAATTTTTTTTAACAATGTTTTAGCAGATGTTTTCAGTTGATCTGTAGTTCTGAAATATCAGTGTAGTTGAAAAGAGAAAAGCCTTTAATTAGAGTCTCTTGATACTTTCTTTTGGAGGCTGTGGTATTATGAATTCATAATGGACTTTAGACTGGATGAACCATTTATCTATTTCACTTAAAAGTGTATCCGCAATGGGTGCCTCTGCATTAAATAATGTATCAAATATCTGCCTCTGGGAAAAACCTCTCACATGTCCCTTTTTTAGAGATCATACAGGTGGGATTCAGAGCTATACTTAACTAAGAGTTTCTTTATTTTGGGAGCAAAACTTCTGAGGACACAATGGTCTTGCTGACAAATCAGGATATGTGGTCACAGATGAATACGGTGTTGGATTCAGTTCAAGTAAAATCAGACAACAGAAAAGCAGGAAAATAATCGCAGGTCAAAAGACTGGTCTAGCAGGTGCTGTAGTTTCTATCAAAGTTTTTACTGCTGATACTCTCCTAAGTAAAGGATGTAGGTTGTTTTCTGTAGCTTTGAAGTTTTGCTTTCTACCATAAAGAGATTCTGAGCACAACGAAGAGATGTTGACAATGCTGGCATTTGGAACGAACTCCAAATTCTACTTCCCCTTTGCCCTGATCACAAATTTAAGTTACTTTGGGAAAGTGAAGAAATCTGAAAATGTTTATGTTTAAAAGCTACAAAATCTTAATCACTTTTCATAGCTTGAATATATTAGCTTTGCAGCCAATTTTAATAGATTTAAATAAGCTCAAAGAATAGGATAGTGAATCTTTAAATGCTCCAGTTAACTAGAAAATGGCATCATCTTCCTTTTACTCCCCCACACTGCCTTTAATTATTCCCCTTGAATTAAAACTATTTGCTGTAATTAATTTTTTTTCTTGCAGAGGTGCCACTGTATAAAGTAGGGGGAAATGCATGACTATTACACATGAAGACAGTTCATCTCATAACTAATTTTTGAAGACATATGACTGAATGTAATAAAGGGTTTTGCTTATAATAGACCTATTTTAACCCCAGAGGAAGTGGGGACTATTGAAGTTCATGACATATTCATTTTAAGAGGCAATTAAGGCCTTAAATCTTCCTTCCCTTCGTTACCTTCCCATCTCCAAAACCCAAAATATTCTGTTAATTGGTTGCCTTAAAAAATGTAGGTGATAAAGTGTAACTCAGTATATGAGACTTGTCTGAACATGTGTTAGTATAGTTCTTAGTTTGCTGTCTGGATGAATTATTTTTCACAATGTTTATTCTGCACTTAGAATTTAGCCCCTAAACTCAGAGCTTAGCCTTTCAGGCATGATGGATAAGGACAAAGGTACATGAATAGTACTCTATAAATTGTGGTCATTGAAGAAATTCAGTATTTTCAGTAATTTGTTAAAGAGAGACCTGCAGAACAATCATCTCCTTTTGCTTAGTAATTATTTTTTTGGCTACTAAGGCACTCCGTATTTACCATCCTTCCGTCTCAATAAATACAGTTGCAAAATTGTGGTTATGGAAAGAGTTATGAACCTAAACTCATGCAAGTTGCACTTGCAACTCTTCTCTTCCTTCTTTTCCCCAAAAAAGTAATTTTCAATTTAATTAACCTTAAATGGACAGGATGACATCATTATTCCTAACAACAAATGTATGCAAGAGTGTAACATTTCTATGAAGGAAGAGAACTCAATAGAGAATTAGCAGATTTAAAGAAAAATCCTTTATTAATTTGCTTTGAGACTGTGAAGAGTCTCAATCTTTTGAAGGAGGAGAAGGTATACCAATTTTATTTTTAATTATAGAATGGCATATTGGTCCTAAATAGTCTTTTCAAAATCCAAAATAACAAAATGATAACTTAAAACAATTTTTTTTACTTTGAAAAATGTTACTAATTTTCTTAAAGTTTTGTTGAGCATTAAGTTGTTAATTTTGTCTGCCCATGAAATATTTTCCTTTTAACAACAGAAATATTGAAGTATTTTTACCAGCTCAACTGTCTAGCTTCCCAGTTACACAAATATTTTAATCTGGTACCCTGTAAACTTTGATGATCGTGGTTTGATGTGCCTTGGATCAGGCCATAGGAACTAATTGCAAATAATCCCACGGTCACAATTGAATTTGTGAAAGTATAATGTTGCACTGATTAGTCACATTTTTTGCATTAATTACTATGGTCTTTCTTTTGTGAGAAGGCAAGTGGTAACCCCAAGTAGGAGAGTAATGAACATATCAAGTAAGAATAGATTATTAATTTCTTCTACACTGTTAGCTGCCTCAGTGGAGAGCCAGTATTATGTATTTCAGGGGAAAAAAAAAAATCTCCTTTGTTCTACTTCCTATTTGAACTAAGCTAAAAGCCTTTCATGTCTACTCTCCTTTTATTATTTACATATTGAGAAGGGCAACGAAGTTGGTGAAGAGTCTGGAGAACAAGTCCTACCAGGAGCAGCTGCGGGAACTGGGGTTGTTTATCCTTGAGAGGAGGAGGCTGAGGGGAGACCTCATCGCGCTCTACAACTACCTGAAGGGAGGTTGCAGCGAGGGGGCAGTTGGTCTCTTCTCCCAAATAACAAGTGATAGGATTAGAGGAAATGGCCTGAAGTTGTGCCAAGGGAGGTTTAGGCTGGACGTTAGGAAAAAATTCTTTACTGAAAGAGTGGTCAGACCTTCGAACCGGCTGCCCAGGGAAGTGGTGGAGTCACCATCCCTGGAAGTATTTAAAAGACGTGTAGATGAGGTGCTTAGGGACATGGTTTAGTGGGCATGGGGGTGTTGGGTTGACAGTTGGACACAATGAGCGTAGAGCTCTTTTCCAACCGTAGTGATTCTATGATTCTATGATTCTATATTTCTACTAGGAATTTGCATGTTTGTTAAGTTGTATATAAACTGTTTTTAGGGATCATACAGGTGGGATTCAGAGCTATACTTAACTAACAATTTCTTTGTTTAGGGAGCAGAATTTCTGAGTCCACATTGGTCTTGCTGACAAATCAGGATATGTGGTCACAGATGAATACGGTGTTGGATTCAGTTCAAGTAAAATCAGACAACAGAAAAGCAGGAAAATAATCGCAGGTCAAAAGACTGGATTTTACTAGGATTTTGCATGTCTGTTAAGTTGTATATAAACTGCTTTTCGCAAGCATTTTAGACTCTACAATATATTCAAACTGTAATCTAAACTATATTACCTTTTAGTTGCTTTTAGCATTAAAAAGTCTAAACTAAAGCATGCAAAGGTTCTGTGTACCTGCTATGACTCAGCATATGATTGTACATGGTCTTTTTTTATCCCCAAATGTTCACCTGACATGCCTCTAGATCTTAATCAACTTACTTGAAAATAAGAAGCACAGTAGTACCAAAATATCTAGCATTTGACTCCTGCAAATGGCTTTTTGGTGTGCTGAGAGTAAGGGTAGAAATGGTACAAACCAATTACTTATTTTCTGAGAAGACAAATCTGTTTCCCACAATAAAAAGATTAGTGTAAAGGGCAATACAAGCCTAACTCCACTGCCCAATAATATGGGAAGTTTTATAATTAGTAGTAACGATGGTCGATTTATCCCAAGAAGCAAGGTGAAATTAAAATAAAGATTTAGTAATTAATGGTTATTAAGAGAAAATTACTGCCCCACAAGATCTATTTGAGTGATTTCAGGACTGGTGATAGCAATGACTAGTCATGATCATGAAATTATTTTTTGGTTTTGTGTGTATGTTGGGTCCCAGAGACCTCCTGAAATATCACTAAGTTTAAAAGCAATGTATAGAGTAGATACAACTGCAGAAGCATTACCAGCACAAGTTAGTTCAAGCATTGGATTTTCTCTTCCTAATGAGATGCCTGTGGAATGATGTTAAAATGAAATATGTCAAATAGTTCTTGATCATCGGTAGTTTTCATGTGTGTTTGACTGCAAGGGGAGATTTTCTGCTGGGAAATTATATGATGCAGCTGGTTATTTTAGCTGTGGTAGTACAAGGGTAGATTCAGCTTTGGAACAGTAACAGCTGACAAAAAAAGACATCTTGAGGATTTAGCAAATGGAGAATTAAAAATTACAGGGGAAGGTGTTTGATGATAACATACAGTTTGTATTTTTTTATTTTATGACAGAGTAGTAGGATGATAGCACTGCAGATAAAAAAAACCAGAGTTGATTGCATTTCAAGCAATGATTATAATTCAAGCTGTGCAGGGACATAGCTTATGGCTATTCAGATCTTCTGGGAGGTGACAGAGAAGTACAAGACTCTTGCTGGTAACTTAATTAATGCTAATTTCTGGATGGCAGGAGGTAGTCCTGTTACAGAGTTCAAGATAACTGTTAGCTTTGCACGTTATAATTGCACATCTTTACTTTCTCTTTTTACATAGTATCATTCATGTGTCCACATTTTTGGAGTTCATAAAAATTAATAAGGTTCTGTTGCAAGATTTTTGCATGTGAGAGAATTTTTATGGTGTCCAGAGATACAGGGCTTTTTTCCCCAGATTCTAATAATCTTATTCTATTAAAAAGCCTAGTTAAAAGTCTAGTGTACACCGCATCAGTTTTATATATTTTGGTACTTGTGTTCACATTTTTTGCTGAGTTACATCAAGAAATCCTTAACAAATAGAAAGGTAATTTCACCTTGTAAAAAAGCCATTGACAAATGGTTTAAGAAGTAGTAGACAAACTGTTTGAGGTGTCTTAGGTATTCAGCAAAACTGTTACTGGTTTTAATGTATATTACTACTAGCAATGCAGTTTGTTAATGGTTTGGGTAAAATTGCTTCTTTTCTTTTAAACAATCGTAAAATTAATGCAATGCTAAGTTAGTTAATGGTCATAAGCTACTGCAATAATGTGGTTCCTAATTACTTAGAAGTTTTTTTCAGCTTCTGGAACAACTATTTCAGGTTACTTGCTTATGAATACTTATCTTTCACATAGTAATTTGCAACTTTTTATGCAGATGTACATTTCAGTTAGATGTAGATACTCAATCATTATTAAAACAAAGATCAAATAGTTTTATTGTCCCTTGAATTTAATTTTTGTGAGGAGTTACTGTAAACTACAGACTCAAATGAAAAACATCATTTGTTTTCAGTATATTCACTTGGATAATGCAATCTTTTGTACGTTAGCAGGGCAATCCAAGTGTTTTTACTTCTGACCAACCAGAAGTGAACAGCTTTAAGGGTAGAAATCCTTTCCTTTCTCAGGAAGAAGCTCTGAGTAATTCCAGCTGCACCTAGATGCCTGGATTTTCCAAACTCTGCCAAATTAAGATCCAATTGTTGGTAGTGCAGGTGACATCAGGAGAAGCAAGAAGTACCTAGGAATAGGTCTGCTTTTGCTTTTGTATCTGGCTTCATCTTTCCCTGTACCAACCATCAGGTCCTGATTTTTATCTCACTGTGAGCTCTGTTACTGCTTTCTGTGTCTGCTTATATGGGCAGCTTCCCTTAGCCATGGGTCAGTTACTGATGGTCCTGCACCTGGAATTGGTAGAAATCTTTATATTGAGAATGAGTCACAGTAATTTTCTACTAAGTTAATAGTAAAACTACAGGCGTGATCTTTAATTTTGAATTTTGGACAGCATTTTGTCTTTAGCTTTGATCTTTGTGGTAAGTGCTAGAAAAGTTGCTTTTAAACCTTGTTTTTTAAAGATTGATCAACTCTAACCTGTTTTGAATTCACAGAGACTAATTTTAAAGCAAAAAGGGTTTCATAAATCCAGATTAAAATATTTCAAAATTGCTCCGACTGCAGTTATTTTGAACCTTTTAATTGCTTGTATGCTCTCTGTTACCTAATTATATTGCGTTAGTTAATTTGTGATTTCCTTATTTTGCCTAAATACATTGAAAGATGAATTACTGGAGAATGTTGCCTATGAGTATAATGAATTCATGAGCACTGTGAGTGGTTAATAGCTTTACAAATCAAACTGAGAAAACCCAGAATTTATTTAAACACCTCATTGGTTATCCTTGCTAAGGCAGCAGTTCCCATACTTTTTTTTTCTTCTGTTAGCCTAAACTAGTAACAGAAGTACTTGCCTTCTTCATATATTAAAATGCGATTTTGCGTGGGCTTATTTATTGTCAAAACGAGAATAGATGCTTGGTGCATACATGGTTTTTGCATCCTGTGTGCTTTTATATTATATAATCATTTCTTGTTTGCAAAACTGCTGGGAATCTTACAGAAACATAGAAATGCATTTTCAGTGAAATGAGGTACAGAAAAATGCAGATACGCTTGCTTCCTGAAAAGGAAATATTGTGATGGATGACACAGTGATCTAATAGATCTAATGAATGAGAAGAAAGCAAGCAAATGGACTTCCTGACAAGCATCTGTGCATATGATTTGTTGATCTTACCCATAGTATAGCCATTGTACAACCAAAACTTGAGTTACAAAATGTTTTTTTAATGAAGGGTGCATATGAGCAGAATTTGTAGCACTGGCCCTGAGCTATAGTTGTCTTCAATGATACCCATGGGTGTATTGTAGTATATTTTACCTATACTGCTGTCACGTGGACTTAATGGCCAGATGCACCAAATAAAACTGTGTAAAAGCATGATTAGATTGCTGTTGTAATGTATGGGAGTAGAGAGAGGTTTTTTCTGCTTTATTATAAAACTCCTCCTGGTCCTCACTTATGCCAGCTGCAGTGCAGAATTGCAGGCAATTAGCACTGCTTTATCCATGACTACTGCTGCATCAGTCCTCAGCTCCACTTTATTCTCACCCAGGCGTACTGTGAGGTGTGCGTTGCTGTTGGCAGTTCATGAAAACTTAGTGGGAAGAGACTCACAGAAAGTGTTGCTATAAAGAGGAAAAGAAGACTTCAAATGTGTTCTGAAACATTTGTGCATATGAGTGGGATGAAGACCCATTTGAAACAGCTCATTGGTCAGTCAGACACTGTGATTTCTAGTCATTGCTCATTTCAAAAATTTATTCTGGATGTTATAAAGCAAAATATGAACACTAATTGTAGCTTTTTTTTTTTAACTTTATATGTTAATTCAATATCTTAAGGGGATAGGGATGGAGGTTTGAGAAATATTTTGTGGTTTTGTCTTGATGACTCAGTTTAAAAAAATTTTAAAAGTTAACAGGTCAGTTCTTGATAATATTAAGCAAAAAGTTTGTTAGAAAAGTGAATATTTTAACAACAACAAAAAAACCCC
>VZTQ01010543.1:8198-27534 GCA_013400755.1 Pelecanoides urinatrix | reverse complement strand
ATCTTAACGTTGTTCTTTTGACTAACTGTAAGACTTTGACTGAAGTTAATTCTGACTGAGAAAATCGCTGATGCCAGTTTTAACCTAAACAAGAAAAAGGACCTACGTACAGCTAGCATGACATCTGATCAAAGGGATGTTAAATATTAAATAATAATTAGCATGTAACTGTATGATAGTACAGAGTAATGATTACTTCCACAATTAACAAATTTGACACTCTTTCCCCCTTAAAAGGCCACTGCTATTTATAAGCCAAATTTACATATTTTTAATTACAGACACATTTAATTTTGCTCATGAGCTCAGCCTGAAGTAACTTGAGTGTTTACCAGGATCTTAACTTCCAATTAACAAAAGGCATAGGGGGTGCTTTGTTGACAGAGGGTCTTTTTTTCCCCCTTACTCTAATTGACTGAAAAATGAAAAGTGATCATATTTCTAAGTTCACACAAAAGCTGCCCATGTTTTGTGAGATAATAAACTTTTACAAACAGTGATCTTACTATGAACTTTACTTTATAAAAAAAGTCATTAAACCAATGCTAAGATTCTCAGGTTTTATTTTTCTTCCTCAGCATAAGCTCAGAAAATTAATGAGTAGAAGTTGTGTTCTCAATTTTTTTGAAGCACATTAAAATACATTTAGTTCTAAATAAAGACAATAAAAGGTATACCACTTTTGAAAGAAGGAAAATAAAGCTTCCCTTTATGTCTCTGTTACTGAATAGCAAGTCTAAATAATAGTACATGCACCCAGTGAACAGTAACTCCAAATTCTGCCATTGGCGCCTGAAGTAATTCACACCAGGTTTTTTTGCTAATGGTGAAGTGGGCAAATCTAAAGCAACATGGATGAGGCTGTGACTTAGGTGTTGCTCTCTCCAGCCAACAACTGACAGATGTGCTTCAAGGGTGACTTTGAACAATAGACAACTCATTGGCTATTTAAAACAAAAATAATTCCTTCCTTCCTTCCTTCCTTCTTTCCTTCCTTCCTTCCTTCCTTCCTTCCTTCTGTCTTTCTTTCTTTTTCTTTTCTTTCTGTCTTTCTTTGCCACTCACCCCCAATGTCCGGAGTAGTTAATTCTGCCAATCACAAAACCTCCAAACTGCATTTGGCATGTGGTGATAGCACAACAAAAGCTGTCCAGAAGGCAATTAACAGACTGTGTTTGCAGACTGTTCCACCTAAGACTTTAGAGCTCTGTAAACTTTTTCCAATATTTGCAGTAATTGCCAAAATGTAAGTGGCATTTTAGTCAGAACAAACTTTCAGTGAATCACAGGAAACATGCAAAACTGAGTTGAAAGTAACTTGTCTTTTAAAATGTTTGTTTTTAATCAGCATCTGACTTAAACTTAAAGAAACAGCTGAACTAATTCCTCATCAGCTGAAGACAATCTACATCTGTTGTGCCATAATTCAGTGTAACTGTTTTCCTGTCAGGACTCGAGCCCAGCCAAGTAACTAAGCACCCAAATCCCCACAGATGCTTTGCAACTTCCATAATCAGTCTGCAACAATAACAACATGCTAACCATCCCTTCCTATAAAAAGGCTCACAAGCTCCGTAGGTGGTAATTTGCCATGTGCGATTACTGCAGAGTCACATTAAAAAAGAGATCTACCCCTTTGGTGCACTGGTTTGTCTTTCAGTGAAAGGGTTTAGCTTAGCTAAGCACAAACTGCAGGCATAGTGCATCATCTTCTATAAGAAACATCCCACAATCTGTAAAAGAACTGAAGGTCCAGATTGCAATTTTACTCAAATTTTCTTATTTGCAGATTACATCCTCACTTACACCGTTGTAAAAGAAGGCTCAGACTTTCTAAGGATCTTATTTTTGACCTATTTGTGGTGAGACATTCTTAAATGTGTGGAAATGAGACAAGGAGTACTAACACATTTAGAAAAAAAGTCAGCATTACTGGTGGATATCTTGTTAATGACTTTCCATCACAAAGATCATTAATCGGATTTGTTCAGCTCCCAGTATTTGATGGAATATCAATGGAAAGGATTTCTTTTCCCCTTTGCTTTATCTCCTTGATATACCTTACATGTCCAGAGATGCTTTTTGGTTTGAAATAAAGAATACTTATCTTGGTGGAGCAAATTCAACATCACCCTCAGCAGGTGCTCCTCTGTGTGAGAATGTAATTGCTTTAGCTTGACTCTAGTTTCTTCTCTAAGTCCCAAGGAGGGTCTTTAAATCCCTGGGAAACAAGTAAGCTGAACACTAGTTCAGCATAGTATGATTCAACATTTTTACACTCTATCTGGCCTGTGGAGAGAGCACACAACCACTGCATATTCACATGTGTAGCTTAGGGCTTTTCTGAGGGAAGGGAGCGAGGCATGCCAAATAGAGGTCAGCAGCAGCGAAACTCTTAAATATATACACCTCGTGGAAGAGGAAGCTTAAACTCCCTTCCTGATACCCTGGAATTCCCTCTTGCCTCTAGCTTTCTGCAGATTATCTGAAGAGCCTCCTGAAGTCTTATTTTCAAGTGCCAATGCTTTTAAAAGGTAGTACATTACCTCAGGTGAGGTTTACACACTGTTATTACTTTCCAGCTTTCTTTCAAGAGCAGTGTTAGTGATGTCTCTACAGAATCATAGTGACAAACAGAGCGGATAAAATTTTTATTTCACTTAGACCAGTGAAATTTCTTGAAGGCTGTTGTATTCTTTGTACTAAATAAATAAATAAATAAATAAATAAATAAATAAATAGCACACATATCCAGTCTTTTCTATTCACATTAACTGCATTCATGTGATCTCCATCTGAATCAGTTTTTACACTATATTAAGAAAAGGCTGTGATTCAGCTAATATGCCTGGCGGGTTTCTAAAACATTATTATTGCACATTCCTAATGCTTAATAAATAATAACCTATTAAGAAGCCACTGTTACTAATGGAGAACTTTTCAAGGACATGCCCAAGCTGTTGCAGGTTGTGTGATTACCCAACTCACAAATGAAACTTCTCCAGAAGCCACCTTTTATCTCTATCAGTGCACTAACTCTCCTTTGACTCTGATTTGACAACATAATAAATTTGATTTCGTAGCTGCTGGTACATGACCAAATGCCATGTCCACTTGTGTCATCCTGTTCATCTGCCACATACTCACTCACTTGTCCAGTTCAGATTTTCTAAACCACTCTGACAGGGTAACTTTGTGCAGGCAGGCTCTCCACCTGAAGGGAAAATGTTTTTCTGCATCACTGTAACCTTATGCTGGATCAGGTATTGTCTATCCTCTTGAAGCCAGCAGGAAAACGGAAAGCTGACATTAGGACAACATTGTGTGCTTTGACTAATTTGAATTGCAGCTGTGCCCATATTTGATTTGGATCAAACTTGTACTGATCCAGTAGAGAACAGATACAGCACTATTAATTGTGGAAACATGGCCTCAACTCTGCCTGGTCATATTTTTGAACTGTCCTCTGGTGTATACATAGGTAAACATGTTTCTATTTTCACTGATGAACTCTATTTTGGGATAGAAAATAAAAAATTAATGAGTTTGAGCTATAGGTCTTTTTACTGAAAGCCAATATACCAATCCCATGATTTCATCAAAAGTACAGGGTAAAACTTCATTGCATTAAAATCTGGCACAGGCAGGCTACAGCTTAGGAGACACATAGATGACATCTTGATAGTCATCTCCACAAATTAAGCGAAAGGTCTTAATTGAGCAGCCATTGACTAAGAATTCATAGAAACCACTGGGAACCTCTTGGCTGAATGAACAAAAAAAGTGCAATCCAATCTTGTATTTCAGGCAATAATCGGATCACACAGAAGGATCAAAAGAAGATTNCGAACACATTTAAACATCATTAACACAATCATATTTAAACTCTTCATGGTAGGCTTTCTAGCTACTGGACACACGCACAGTTTGTTACAAAGATGAACAACGATGATACATAATCCACAGCAACAGAAAGAAGTCTTGGATACCAGTTCTTGATTTTGAACCAAATCTTACATTATAGACAGAATTTTTTTCCTGCATTCTCCCATCCCAATCACTCATGTTGCTAATATGCAGATCTCCACACAACCTCCAGCAGGCACAGCGTGTACCGCACTCTTCCACGAGGAAGATGAGATTGCACCAATGCCCACACTGCTGTTTAGAGGCAAGCCTAAGACTGGCTATATGCCAGGTGTGCTCAAAGCTTCTGTACAGGCATGTCCTGCTCAGGCCAACCCTGCGAGCCTGTTGCCTTTCCAGGAGCAGAAAAAGCAGCTGAAGTACCCTCCACATCAGAGGTATATTCTGTGCCTGGAAGCAGAGCAGGGCTGCAAGGGTATAATCTAAGAAGCTGCTGAAGGAAAACCACAAAACCTCCAGTGGTTGCCCACCCCCTTACCCACTGTGCAAAGCCACAGTGGGATGCCTGGCCGAGCCCTGATCTATGNGCCAAAACCAGGACAGCTCTCTACAAGGTGAAGTGGTCATCCATATGGCCACCACGGTAGGAAAGCTGTCCCTGCTTTTTGTGATTTTTGCCTGCAATATAGGTTTCACAGCATGTTTTCTACCAGTAAGTTTTGCCTTCATCCTTGTGCAGTTAAGCAACTCCATTGCAGAAATCTGACATAAGCCACAAGGAGCAGGCAGGGAACTTCAGAGAGCTGCTGTGGAGAGGAGATATGGAATTTCAGACCAGACAGGAAAAGAGATGGAGAGTTGATGAGACAGAGGTAGAAAGATAATGTAAGGCTTGGGTAGCCACAAAGAAAGAAGCTTTAAGTCAAGGCAAAAAATAGATAACAACATGGCAAGCACTTCAGAGGAGGCTAAGTGAGGTCAGTTGTGTACACAGGCACTCTTCTGCTGGTGGTGGTTGACAGACTGCTTACACAGACATCTGGAGAACACGGGTGTTTTTGAATTAAAGTTGACGCCCGTATTACAGACAAGAATCACAGTTGCTTTCTCTTGATACAGCTTGTTTTGGTTAGAGTCACTCCTTATTTCCTTATTATTAGTGCAACTTTTTTCCCTTAACCTTTTGAGACACTTAGATGAGAAACACTAAGGTAGGTTGTTTGGAATGGATTAATGTAAAACAAGAACAACAAATAGGACCAGGAAAAAAAGAGAGGAAACAAAAAAATAAGCAATATAAGTGATCAATGCTAACTTGTTAGAATTTCAAAGGAGATCTTTCAGTTCATCAGATAAGTAAGATACAATATATAATCTATGACAAAAGTGTAATCTTTGTTCATAAAATCAAAGTGACAAGTTGCATGCTGATAAATCCTAAAGCTGGATCAAGATTTCACAATTATATGTATATCTCAACTCATTCCTATTAATCTGCTTACAGTTCATCAGTTTGTTGCCAAACTTGATCAGAGTATTTTTCAAGACTGAATTTGAAGTTTATTTTTCATATGAAGCTTAATTTTCAAGGCTAATCTTTTCATTTGAAGAAAGCCTATCTAACTCTAATTGATAAACCAATGTCTTACCCTATTACAGAATTATTTGGAAAAGCCTGAAGTAAATAATTCAGGAATCACAGATGAAAACAAATTTTAAAAAGATCCTTCTTCATTTTCAAGTATTTTCAAATAGTGTTCTAGCTCTGTGTTTGTTTGAAGCAATGTCTTCTAAAAATGTATTTATATTTATAGGAAAATGCCTGTCTTAAGAATTATTTACAAGACACATGATTCCCAAACTTCCCTTCTTCTCATTATGATTTTGTTAGGTGCCACATATAAGTTTAGAGGCGTTATCACTTACACATCAAAGCACGGATGACTATACTCCAGAAATATAGGTGTAACATGCCCACATGCATCACCTCAGTGCATATAATTTACTAATAAATCACTGCCTGCCTGGTGAAACGCATGTAGCCACAACTTCCCAGAGGGAGACTGCATTGGCAAGAAACTCCTCCTGGGTACCAAGTTTGGGAAGCTGTGATGGGAGGAAGGTTTTTCAGTAGAGAAAGGGGACAGAGAGAAACCATGCCTGGAGGAGGGAGGCTGGCTGAAGAAGAATGGAAGAAATGGCTCAAGTTTCTCTGCGGTTCCCAGCGGAGTATATGGATACCTGCTGCTTTGTTAGCTACATCCACTGAGCACTGTCAAGAGTTAGATTTCCACCGGATCACCAAACACACCCTGGTCACCCCAGAGCCACATAATGTTTGTAGAGGGGAAACAGAGGGGACGTGTGGCGGGCACGGGAGGGGTCGCAGTGTGGCTGCACTTCCCAGCAGCAACCCACAGTAACACGGGATTAACAGCAACATGAAACCGAACCCTAAATTCCAGCTGAAGTGGAAGTAGCTGCAGTGGCAGATGTAACTTCAGTAAGAAGTAGCCAAGGCTTTAAGGGGCTGGTATGGAAGTATCATGACACACATTTATTGAATTAAAGCACAGTAAGAAATTTCATGTAAATTTCTCATAGGAAAAAGTATATTCCAGTGAGAATTAGATCTTCGGACAGTTTTACAACACATGAGTTAAATTAACTTTGCTGAATATTTCACTAGTCCTTACGTATTGGAAAATCCTTCTTTTTGTCATATCTTAAGTCCAGTAATGGTATAAAATTATTTTGTAAGCAGATTTTTATGTTAGACCGTTGCTTCTCTGCCAAGATTATTATTAATTACATTCTATATTTATAGAGTGTAGAATACATTTATAGTGGAAATGACAAAATTAAAAGTTGTTTTATTCACGTCAAGGTCATATGTGTAAAATTGCACTTCTTACAATCAGTTTCTCACTGTGTGCATTACTCATATATGCAACTCAATTTGTTTTAATATGTTATCTTTTACGGGTCCTTTAAATAATATTTCAATTATGCTGTGAAAGGGAAGACTTTCTAAAAAATCTGCATATAAAAAATTATGTTCTTTCCACACTGCTTTTAATTTTCTCTGTCCTAGATTTTTGCTTGAGGTTTATAGTTTGGAACAGACTCTGAATCCTGCAGTTAAAATTAGAAAAGACTTCTGATTAATCATTACACTAATTTCTTAACTAACGTGATAAACTAATGTGATGAAAATTATGCCTGAAATTGATTAAGTCTGCTTTAAAGCTATGAAAACTTCTACTGAGCATGAAATCCTGAAAACGTCAAACTACAAACAGTTTATGGAGGCAGTATAACCAGTAACAAGAGGTGAAACAAGAGGCGCTTTCAAGTTAGCATTTTTTGTGAATGTATGTACATGTCAAAACACAACAATCTCCTGTCTTTGTGGGATGCCTGCATCACATACAACTTGTTTAAAAAGTTGATGCAGTCCTGGAACACAGCATGACTGCCCTTCTACAAAGGCCTATCTTGATAAACTTTAAGGGTCAATGCTTCATTTCACTGGATCCTTTGCCAGCTTATGTTGAAGGAAAATACGTTCCCAGGCTATTAAATGGCACTTTGAAGAGAGACTCAGCTAAAAGGTTTTGCACTTGTCCTTTGTGTTAATGTCAGTGTGATGTAGTATCACAGAATAGAACATGAAAGAAAGCTTGGTTATGAGACATTCTGCCCATCTACAAATGTCTTCTACCTGGAGTCTAATAGAAAGAAAAGAAATGGAAAGAAAAAAAGCCTTTTTGTTGTTGTTTGTTTGTCTCATAAGGAGAGGCATGAAAAATAGCTATTCAAAGACAGATTTAGGCTTAAAAGGCCACCAGGTAAAAAAAGTAAGATGTAACAGGCATTATCTTCCAAAAAAGTCGTATTTAGATGCTTATAAAGTTGGTCACCACTTTCCACCATAAAACTGTCTTTTATGATTCTGCCTAGCTTTAACTGCTTTATCTAATTTTTCCATTCCAGGCAAATAAGCACAACTTTTCCAGAAATGTATTTATTTTCATTTTTGTATATGAGAGATGGAACACAAAGAACAAAGAAAATATGCAGGCAATTAAGATCAATTTTGTTCTCATTTTATAAGGAGGAAATTTGTCAGTCTGTCATTAACAACAAGCCAGTAAGGTGTCAAAGAGCTACTCAGGAAGACCTTAATAAAGGTAAATTTTTTGCCTTATGATGCCCTCACTATTACATGGAGAAGTTGAAATAAATTGTTAAAGAAATCCACTTCTATGAAAAGGTGTATGTTACTCTTTTCCGCTGCATGCATGAACAGTGCTTGAGCACCTGGATGCAAAAGGTAGTCTTTTCACAGCTCTCTAAATATAGGATAAGAGAAATTTAAGAGATACATACTGATCTGTTACACAAACTAACTTTTTTCAGTAACAGGGTTTTTTTGAGACAGAAATGGCTCAGTATTTCAGGCAATGATGGAAAGAGAAAAGGTGCATGTTTTGTGATTAACTATCACACCCCATCCCACTGACATAACTTAAGACATTTATTTTTCAATAATCACTCTTAATTTGCCTTTCAGAAGAGGAAGAAGGTGTAAGGTGAAAGGAATGCTTTTAAGATAAATGTTAATTAAGCTTGCCTCTGAATGTTTAAGGAAATATTCACAGCTAGTGAAGACAGCTGCTGGTAGTTTGAAAAGCCCCTGCCACGTAAATTGGCTGTGCGTTTCAGAGCTTCCATCACTAACAGCTATTCTTTGAATTCCACAAACACTCTGACGTGCATTTCTTTGCCATATTTTAGTCTTCTGGAGTTCATCAAATATTTCAGAACACAAAAAACTCAGAGGACTGGAGGATTTAAAGCCCTCCAGCTTTTCATGACACTATAGTCCAACCCACTTCAACCTGTCACCAATGAGTCTTTTCAGAATGGGTACTTAAGGAGAAATGAGTTTCAGAGTATTTCAATGCAAGAACATCTCTGGGCATACCAGTAATTTACTGAGGTTTTCTAAGAGATACTCAGCACAGGGATTAGTTTGTAAACAAATGAAGAAAACAGTGGGGGCTTTGGGAGAGTGTTCTCTGTTTGTTTGGGTTTGTTTTTTTTTTTAATCCAGAGAAATGTCTACAGAAAAGAAGAAAATTTCACATCCTTCGCAAATTCTATGCTGCACATATTGTAAGACTGGATATTAAATAATTGTAAAAAGGTTAGAATAGTCTAAAAATTTACACAAGTTTATATACATTTTAATAGGCTGTGCTTGAACAGACCGTTTTTGATAACCGTCAACTTCCTTTCTCAGCATAATTTCGTAATAAACATATTCCCTATACATAAAGACAATGCATTGATATTAAGGAAAAAAATTACTTGGTCTTATAAATTAGAGTATAATCCCAAGGGTGGAACCTGTAACATGAACTAAAATATGTAGTTGGTGGACATTGAAAATTATAGGACTAAAGGAACTTTAAATGTTAAAATAATTTTCCTTCTCTCTATGGGGAGAGGAAGAATGGAATTTTAGGCTATTGTTATCTGTAGGAAAATATCTGAGTTGACATTTATTTTTTGCAAAACTCTTCTTTAGTTAAATTTTCAAATGTTTTCAAAGATCTCTCTTACACTGGAATATATTCATAAACAGGAAAATGTGATATCAGACACGCCACAATGTAATAACTGCTGGAGAAAATATGTATTTGAACAGCAATCATCAGAAATGCATTTTATCAGAAATGCATTTTATTGCATCTCAGAGTAATGTCTTATGTAGTGCAGAAGAAATAATTTTTTAGAGCTGTTCATATATAAAAGGTCTCTAATAATCTGGAGGATGAAAAATACTTTCCAAACTGGCAATGGGTTGGGATGTTGTTCTAGGAACACCTGATAAAGGAACTGTCAGAAGTTAAAAGCATGGGCAAGGAAAACCTCAATCTTTAGCCTATAAAACACAATCTGCTACAGCTGAAAAATAATAAGAACAAAGCTATTTCACAAAGAAGAGATATTTGGATATTAACAGTGGAGAAAGAGATGACAGAGTAAATGTGAAAAACAAGTTACACAAATCTCACAAATGTGAGATATCAGGAAAAACACCAAAGACTTGGGTGTTACATCACAGACAGGATCCTGTTTCTGACCATCAAATACAGTATTGTAATGTGGTTACAGCACAGGACTGGAAGCTGTCTTGAGTCAAGGTCCCCAAGGCTAATGACTTTTTGCATGATTATGGGAAGTTACTTACAGAATAACTTGAAAATAACTCATCTATTTCTCACAAATAAAATCCAAGGTGACAGCATTAAAACAAACACATGGAACACTTCACATCTCAGACATGCACATCTTAAAACTTAACAGCGTGGATAACAGCAGTGCTGCCTTGCCACCCTCTGTACATTTGTTAGCTGTTAGCAGTAAGCAGCTAACTTGTCACAAGAGTGAAGTTCTGTTATGAGCCCCGCAAAGGACTGTGCTTCTACAATATTAATTACCATTTTACAGTTTTGTTTTTGTGAGTGGGCAAATGAATCTGAATGTACAAAACAAATATGCCTTTTGTCTGATTTTCCACCACAGGCAAAACAATGAATAGAAGGTCTGATGGTGCCAATAAAATCTGACATAGAATGAGAAATAGCAAACAAAATCAGCAAATAATATATCTAGCCAAGAATATAGTTTTATGTATTAAAAATAAAAAGAATTATTTACTGATGTCTTAACATGTTTTTACCCAAGGTAAAATTTTAATTCAGCTTCTATTCTGGAGTGAAAAAGGCATTGGTGAGAAGAACGAAAATAGTTCAAAAGCCAGCAAAGAGCAAAACTTTCATCTGAGCTTTTTTTTTCATACAGCCTTTCACATTAACTGTACAGTAACCTTCTTAAGGTGGGTAATCCAATTCTTGTTCTCATTCATTAAAGCAAATCACAAGTAAAACTAGTACAGTTTAGTTCCTGTGCACTGGGATTAAACCTGTTCAGCCACAACATCAAGGCCAGTATACCTTGGAACAGTATATCGCTACCTACATATATCTAATCAAAAGCACTATTTCATTTGCTTTTAAAACCGAAGAATATGAGGCTGCTTAGACTTCAAGGCTCCCCTGCCACATATGCAAAAAAAATCTTTTTTTAACCTAATTCAAGCTGGTTTAGAGGCTGTGGAACGGATGGAAAGTCATAGAACACGGAGGATGTGCTCCAAGCAATTCTGGCAATCATTTTATGCATATGAGGGTGGTTGATCCCTTTTTGTGTGCAGCCTGAAGAATAGAGTAGCATATACTATTGGGAAGAACTGAATATCTATCTATACTTTTCTCATTCTTAATCTGTGAGACTAGACAGTTTTATCACTTCACTCATGACATACAGAAAAAAGGACGAACAAAAGCCCAACTTCAAATCTTTTTGGAACATTGCTAACAAAATCATTAGGGGAACTACTGCATTATGCAAATTAATGAGTGAAGAAGATGTACAAAATCAGGCAAGTATATTTACACAAGAAAATTATTCTAAAATTCACCTTATTAAAATGGTTAATTTAGCTAATTTTTTTTACACTTGGAAGTAATGGTTCAAGACAATAACTAAACTGTCTCTTCCCAGTCTCAGTGAACAGAACATAATCCTAGAACTTAGATTCTGCAGCATCCCAATAACTTTACTTACTTTGCCTTAGGTTAAAACATATTAAGACATCAGTAAACAATTATTTTTATTTTTAATACGTGAAACTATATACTTGGCAAAAAATATTATTTGCTGATTTTGTTTGCTATTTGCTGTATGTCACACAGTATAGTGCACAACCATGGAGGACTGTTTCTCCCTTGCCTCAGTTATTGCCATTGTTATAAACAGCAGTCATACCATGCGGGAATTAAGAAAACATGTTTGAAGCACTTTCATATCAATGTGACTCTAATCCCGAAGACAGAGCAATCAGATGCTGGACAGAGGGAAAAGCAGAGGGAGGAGACACTGGAAAAACACAGGACATGAAGCCTTCACAATTCATTGGTCTATACCAACCTCTCAGAGGTCTCTCAGAGGACCACTGGTGAGTTGCTGAGCCCCCATGGTTAGAGGGAGAGAGTAATACCTGGAGAGCCAAAAAACTGCCTATGGAAATAATTGCAAGACAAATCCTGAACGTGGAAGCTGCAGAGGAAATAATGTCCCTGACAGTTCATATTCCCATGCCACAGCCAATGCACTGTGCTCTAAAGTCTTAATAATGCTATATTCAAGTTTAACCCTGCAAAATGATGCTGCCCCATGCCAAAGATACGCTGTCTGGATACTTATAGGTCCCAGCTGACTAGAAAATAACCTCAGCAGGTGCCTCAGAGGAACCCTCTCTTTTTCTTTCCATCTCTTTCCATCTCCATGCAAGAGACTTTTAGATGCTTGCAAAAAAAATCAGTTGTGACACAAAGGTCATCTCGTCATTTTCATAGTCAATGCACTACACAGATTTCTAACTGAAAATACAAAACCCCCAAAGCAATCAAACAAACAGCCAAACCTGAAAACATCCATATGTCTTCATAAAAGGAGACTGGAAAGAAACATGTAAGTCAACAGGAAACCTCACAAAATCACTAAATATGTGTCTAGATATTGCCAGGAGATGTGTTGCTTCATCAACAACTATTCTACTTACAAATTCCACTGATTTAACCAGAAAGACATATATGTATTTAAACAAAGAAGCAAAAATGTTTGCAGCTAGCTTCTTGTGCCATTTTAACAATGTTTTATATTACCTTAATTTACCCTTGTTAATTACAAAAATAAAATATTTCAACCTGACATAAGTGTATTTAAGATGAGACTTGGAAAATAAGTCCTTACAGTAATTCTTCTTGTGCAACTATATGCAAAATGAGCATAGTTTGAGGTTTTGTTAATGTTTTGGAGTCTAAAATTAATCCTAATCTGGGAACAAGGCCTCAGAAAGTTAGTTAGGCAAAGGAAGTTAGTGTCACTCCCAATATTACTTTACACAAATCAGAAAGTCTTGGTATGATTTATGAATGCTTCCTATTAACTAACTTAACTTAAGCTGCAAGTTTCACTAATGAACCGTTATCAGTGTTACTGAATATACAGCTATCTAAAGTTAATGGTGTATTATAATTTTTTATATTTTTTAAAAGCTTTAGAGTAAGAACTGGGATACTGCCACAACAAGTATTTTTGGCTAGGCTATGCATTTGCTATTCCTGGGAAAATCCACCCATACTTACCTAAGATATTAGCATTAGAAAACACAGGCTTGGACACAATGAGTAAAGCTTGCTAGAAATTTGCTGCTGAAGCTTCAGATGTACCACCTACAGGGAACAGGTTTGTACTTGAGAAAGCTCACTGTGTACTGGCTACACCATGATATCTATACAGTAGGCATAAAGAAGAGCTTTGGATGAGATGGATACAGGTGAAGTTGTCTGTCACCTGGTTTTTTTTTCTTGTGCGAAGGAAAAAAAGTGATTAACTAAATCTGCAAATTTGCTTTTCCACCTGCTTGCATTTCACCACTTTTTACTATAATGTCTACAATCTTAAAAAGTCATACTGTTGGATTTAAGAAAATATTACTATTCTCATTCTACTGAAGAGGTACCAAGAGGTTAAATTGCAAATCTGAGACTAGAAGGAACATCTCTACTAAAACAGCCACAGCTTAATAATGATAACTTTCAGAATAAATATGTAAATTCTACACCCTTTTCTTTGCTCTGTAAGCAAATCATCATATCGCACCTGCAAACAAAGCCAGGAATAAAACTGCAGACTTCAATTTCTCAGCATCCCTGCACAAGCTAGCAAACTGCATGTAAGCCAGTGAGAGGCAGGAATGTTTTGTTCCACATTAGTGCTGGCCCACAGTAGAGGTCTGCCCTGTGGATTAAAAGATTTTACATTGCAACCTAAGTAAGTGAAGAAACCAAGTGATGGCATTTATTTTGTTAATGCTTTTCATCTGTTTGACCTTACAGCTGGCAAGCAGATTTCTAAGATTTTCAGGGGACCTTCACCTAATATGGTGATAAGTTTCCTATTTATCTGAAGTGTCCTATATATCTGACACCTGCAGATATCACAAATTCTCCTGACAAGTGTATCTGCTGTTGCTACATGCAATACCTGAAATGATACGAGTTAATGGAAGTGAAGAAGTAAAGATGTTTTTCTACTTTTCTTCAACTGTTTTCTACCTGCATTGTCCCACACTTTATCCAGTCACTTCCACTGCTACAGCTGTCAGTTATGCGTTGCTTTTCAGGGACCAATGGACCAGCACAGCAACTGTGGGATCAGCAGCTCTGCAACAGCTCCACATTTGTATACTTCTCTGGAGCGTTAAGTCCCTTAAACCAGAATGTGCCTACATACGCAGAGAGTAACTTATCACAGATCTTGTGCTCAGCTTCACCATGAAACCGGGCTTGCAGGAATAATGCTTCAGATATCTGTTACCATAAAGAACCCTTCCAAAGCTATTAGAATTACTCCTGGGAACTAGTACATTATTAAAAGGTTGGAGTATTGACCCCAGCAGGCAGATAACCTCCACCCAGTCACTCACTCCCTCCTTCCCATTGGGATGGGGCAGAGAATTGGAAGTGCAAATGTGACAAAAACTTGTCAGTTGAGGTAAAAACATTTTAATAAATAAAGGGAAAAAAAAGAAAAATACACAACCAAATGATGCATAGGCAATTACTCATCACCACTCACCTGCAGACCAATGCCCACTCTCCAAACAACTTTGGATAAACTCCCCCCACAGCTTTAATGCTGAGCATGATGTTATATGCCATGGGATATCTCTTTGGTTGGTTGGGATCAGCTGTCCCAGCTGTGTCCCCTTCCAGCTTCTTGTCCACCATCAGCCTCCTTGCTTGAGAGAGCAGCGTGAGAAACAGAGAAGGCCTTGATGCTGTGCAAGCAGAGTTCAGCAGTAGCTACAACATGGGTTATCAACACTGTTTTGGTTGCAAATTTTGCTGTCTAAAACACAGCACCATATGGGCTGCTGTGGAGAAAATTAACTCTGCCCCAACCAGATCCAACAGAATCTGGAATAACTAGGAAAAATAAGCCATTAAAAACCCTTTATCAGAACAGCCCATGTTCCCAGACCACCATGACTAAAACAAAGTAACAAATGCCTATATTCTTTACCACCTTAAATTCATGCCCATGAGCCTGCTCTGTACTTAGGTATTTTATCTTGCATTCCACATCTTTTGTTTCACAAACTTTCGTATGACAGTGTATTATCAGACACTATTTATCTTGATTCGTGTTTTTCATCAAGATTGACACCAATATATATCAGCTGGAGGATCTCAGGTGCTTGAGCAATTTCTTTTTCCTTAAAAATCTCCATATGAGAGCCCCATCATTTCTGTGCAATGAAAAAACAAATGAAACAGAAAAAAAAACCTTCTCAAAAATATTTTGCATCACGTCTATTAAAATCACACATAAGCAGAAATGAAAAATATCCTATGAATACAGGAATGCAGATCTTTCATATTTAGACCTCCTTGGCAGGAAAAGCAGTCCATTGGAACTCCTAAAAAGAGTTTTTGCTTTCATGCAAGGAAGATACTGACAGATGCAAGGATCCTAAGATCATAAGGCAAAAAAGAGGAGCAATACACTGATGTGCAGGCAGGTCATGGATGGGTCTTCACCCACTCTGCATACTCCATTTTTAATAGTAGATGACTACTGTGACAACACTTTAAAGAAATTAATATTTTATAACTCTGGGTCTACACCATATTCCAGCTCAGAGACATACTTCATACCTATTTTGAATTCTGAGTGCAATTTCAACTCCACTGTGCAAGATATATAATGTGCTTAATCTTAAGTTTCATTTGATGATGTTCTGCATTAAACGGACTTCCCATTTCTTTTCAGAGCTGTATTTCAAAGATGAATTTAGAAATTGTTGAAATAAGTTCAAGTCCTACTCTTATCTGTGTTGATAATTGTTTTTTAATGAAAATTATATCATTGATTTGGCAGGAGCAAGCTTTGCTCCTAATTGGAAAAGGGGTTTCACCGTAAGAAGTCTAATTCTCACAAGCTCACTACACTGCAGAACAAGTTGGTAGCTCTTCATCTGATGTTTATGGAGTGTTAAGAAGAGTAGTGCAGGGACATAAGTCTGGGCTGAAAGGTGAAGTAACACATACCTTCTTATTACACTCTCTTTGGCACTCTTTGACACTCCTAGCCAACAGCCTCACCATCCCACATTGGAGAAGTAAACAAGCCATAGGCTCTACCTCAGTTTGCTAAAATCAGAGATATGATGATTGCTTTGGGACTCTATAGCAACAGAAACAATTTTCAAAGCAGATTAAACTTTTGTAGCATAGACCCCAGCAGTGCAATCTACGTCTGTGATGGATACCCACTGCTTTACTTCTGCATCTCAATTTCTCTACCTTGATTGTTTTCCTTCAGGAAAAAAAAAGTAACTTGTCTTCAAGAGAGCTATCCGACTTTGCTTGAAATGTCAAATGTAATAATTTGACCACGTTTCTTTAAGAAAAATTATAAAATCACAGTAATGTAAATCAAGGCTAGAAAAAATAAGCCTGCCTACAGCAATAAACCTACACAGACACATATTTTTTCATTTGCAAGACAAAGCAACATCTGAGAGTTTTACCCTGAAAATATCTTACAAAAACATCTACTAATTCCATTATGACATTTGCTTACAGCATAACTTTGCAGAGTTCAACTGTTAACAGCATGTTATTTAGTAAAATGCTTCAATTAAAAAGCTTTTGACACTGGATACACAATTGCTTTATCAAACTTGTAATTAGAAGTCTGCTTTTGATGCCAGAACCGTTAAAGGGGGAATTAATACTATACTATGTATGTGCTGGCTGAGAAATCTCAATGAACCACATTTTGCACTGCATTTGACAGAGCTGACTACTGTGAAATCATGTATCCACTCTTCAACTTTCTCTAATACCTACAATGTCTGAAAAGGGAACAACACATAGAAATGTATTTGGGCTCTCAAATTCTACTTGGCTGTAGACCTGTATACCACTTGAAACTGGTCTACCATTTTACTGAATCAAAACTTGCCTACTGTAGTTGTAGACTTTCTCCTAAGTTCAAAATTTCAAAATACAGATGCATACTTAAAGGAAATACCAACTCTGGGAAAGCAACCATCTGAAAGAAATTTTTCATTTCTAACTCTCCTTAAAAAAGAATTCAGAAAAGTGAATGCCACAAATACCGTAACTATCAAAGCTTATATCCCTCCTATTGTTGACTTTGCATTGGAAGGGAAGATCTGATTCATTGTTATCAATTATTTACATGAAAGAACTAGAAGCAGTTGCATAACGCTTCAGAATGTCATTTTATTTGTGAGCTCATTGTCTGGTACTTCAGTAATTAGAAAGAGGAAAAAGGCTTTCCTGTAGTGTCGTGGTTAAATGTTTTGAGACCATAAGGGTCTTACACATTATAAAAAGGAAGAGGGCTGCTCCTCAAATACCAGTTAGATGGTGAGAAGTACCGCTCAGCGACCGATACCAAGGTAGTGAAAAAGGACTATTTTTTTCATCTTTGAGCAACTGGAATTCTGGCTGAACTTTGTTTTTGTTTATTCCTCTGTTTGACTTCTCTCGCTTTCAATGACTACTCAAAGAAATGTCTTTCCTTTGGCTCTCAAAAAATTATAACTCATACCACTTGTGGACTTCGGAGGGGATTATGTAATGCAGTGTGAGAATATAATGAGCAGATGAGAAGAGTTTACCAAAAAGACAATTTTTGGCAGTTCAACAAAACTTTCATTAGGATATTTTGCACTACTGAAGCTGGAACCTGGATCAAAAGGCTACTGAATCAAGTCCTGACTGAATTTTTCATTGTCCTGTCAATATGAAATGCTCTCACAAGGGACTGACCATAGAGACCAGCGATGAGGGTGCTTGTTGTGGGTGACTGAATCAGCTTGACAAATACCGCCTCTGCTCTAGCCCAGCTAATTGTCCTCAGCTACCAGCAATTCTGGGGTCCCACTTGCTCTCAAAGAGGTTCAAATGACACACATTTTATTCTGAAGCAGGAAAACATGGCAATTTCAAAACATCAACACTTAGCTTGTTTTCTGTTCTGTTTTAATGCAGACCTTACCTCTTCCCCCAGGTTAAAAACCTGTTTGAGATTAAAAGAAAAACATTATCAAATGCACTATGTGGTGGGGGTTAATGTTTCATGTTTCTACAATATTTCTCTTTCAAGTAAAGGAACTTTTCCTCTAAAAGAATTTACACACATGCATCAAGTCCTTCAGTCCTTCCCTGAGAGAAGCAAAGGATGTATGATGATTATCCCTGAGGTACAGCCACCTGAAGGACAGGTATGTTCATTGGGTAACAGCACACAGGGACTCTAAGTAATAACAGTTAAAAGAGAAAGTGAAGAAAAATATGCTCTAAATGAATCTGTAGAATTATCCTACTTCAGCACAGTACAATTCTGCACACTGCAATGTTTATCTCCCTTATTTTTACAATTTTACACTGGGACCTTTAACCACAGCAACTGGCAAGCAACAACAGATCTAATATCTCATGATCTCCACGCTGCATCATGCCCCTAGGCACTTGGTTGGGTCACTAGATTGTAATTAACTTGGATGCTAGCTGATGAATCACTAACACCGCTTCTTGTAAAGTGTGGCAATCTCACTGTAAGCTGACACACTGAATCCTACTTCATTACTAACATCTGCTAAAATTGCAGCACAGGAGGATATGGCCATAAGGGCAATGAGTTTAAAATCAGAGTAGAACCAAAACACGATAAATCAGGACTGCAATCTCTGACTGCAGCTTCTGTACCAACAACTTCTGACTGATTCAGAACCTGGTTTTCATAAATGAACACTTCACCAGTTCATAGAAAACAATCCAAAATCTGCAGTTTCCTAACAATCCTAACCAAAGTCCATTAAATTTGCGGTGACACTGAGACACACTAGACACCTGACATTTAGTCATCGGTACCTGGAATTAACAACACCACACTCAGTGTAAGCATTTGATCTATTGATCTGAAATACACATACATATTAAGTTAATTCTCTACTCTAAATTACCTTCCCACTAAGGAAGATTTATCTGCTACCTGGAGATGCTTTCATAGAATCATAGATTCTATGATTCTATGATTAAGGTTGGAAAAGACCTCTAAGATCATCGAGTCCAACCGTCAACCCAACACTACCATGCCCACTAAACCATGTCCCTAAGCGCCTCATCTACACGTCTTTTAAATACCTCCAGGGATGGTGACTCAACCACTTCCCTGGGCAGCCTGTTCCAAGGCCTGACCACTCTTTCAGTAAAGAATTTTTTCCTAA
>VZTQ01010539.1:0-17447 GCA_013400755.1 Pelecanoides urinatrix | reverse complement strand
TCTACGATTCTATGATTCTATGTACTGAGCTCTCCACAAAGCTCTCTACACAGTTGCGATACCATTGGGAATGCTTGCTTTCCTCAGACAATTTGCATTTGTGACACTCTCTTCAATCATTGGCCTTATCAGCTCAAAGTATAATATATGACTGATGCCTTCATCTTCTTCTCACTAAGATCTTGAGTGTTATAGCACATAGTGAATGCTTGACATGTCTGTCTAAAATTATTTAGATAGTGCCTCAGGCAAAAACTGCTCAGTTCACAAGGTTTAAATCAAAACAGGATTGAAGTGGTTTATTGATTTACTAACAATATGTGTTTAACCAGCAATCTGTGAACTATACATTCAGTATCAATATCACTAATACAACAGAAGAGACACAATACTAAACACTTTCAAATTCCTTTTCTAAATAATCCCAAACACCTCTCACACGCACAGGCGCCCGCTCTGCCCATCCCCTCCCCGGCGTGCGGGTGCCCCCTCGCACCCCCTGGGCAGACGCGGTCTCTCCGGCCCCAGGGGGGCCCCCGCCGCCCCCGGACCCGCCGCCCCCGCGCTGAGGCAGCCCCGGCGGTGCCGGGCGCACCCCAGGGCGGGTCCCTGCCCGCGGGGGGCGGCGCCCCGGGGCGCCCCGGGGGAGGCAGCGCTGCCCGGCCGGCGCGGAGCGGAGCGGGCAGCACCCACCCGCCTGCCCGCCCCGTTTCCCCCCCGGGGTCTCTCCTCCCCTTACAAATCTTCGTGTTTCTTTTGTTCTGCAAAGTGACTCCTTTGTTTCCAAATCTCTTGTTAATCCCTTGGTAACCACTTCATCCAGATAATGTTTGTAGTCCCCTTCCTCTTTAGCATTACCCGTTCTGGAGCAAACACCATCTCAGAACAGGCAATTTGGGGTGCTTCATTCGCACACACTGTTTGACTCACAACCCAAGCTTTTTATCCAGGCAATTTCACCAAAGCATGTGGACACTCCCACAGGTAGTAAGTACACTGACAAATATTCCTATTTCTGAGTGACTGTTCATTAATTCCTCACAAAAATGACCAGGAGCAGGAAGATACATCCCCAGGACACTCTGGTAGTTACATTGGTGCTTCTCATAATGTTCACTGCTCTCTCTATATGTTCTTCTCTTCTCTTGTTCGGTATTTGCCTTTTTGAATACCCTCTTTCAAGATGCTTCCTAACAAAGTAGATTCATGGGTAGAAAGTAACAGAACCACTTCACTAAACAGAAATCCTAATCCAGTGTCAGTTTGCTTTCACTCCAGCTACTGTGTTCTACTTGTTATGGGCTCTATCAACAGTATTCATGAATATCCTCAGGCTATCTTTTCTTCTTTCCTTTAGATCTCTTATGTTATTAGATTAATCTCAAAGTCGCCATCTGATGTTGGAATGGGCTCCAGTTTGTGTTATCCTTTCTTAAACTGGAACATAAGAGCTCAAAGAAACGGTAATATGGTCAATTTAACCTTCAGGTTTTCTTCAGCCCCTGGGAACTTGAATTTACTTGGTATCTCCCTTTAGCCTGAAGGTTCGTTGAACATTCTAAGATAGAAGAGAACACATAACTTTCTTCTGTAACGCATGTTGTGAAATATTGCTGAGACAGATATAAACGTAGTTTCCCTATATTTTCATGGGAGTGAATTATTTAATCTCATCAGAATGGATATCTTCTGAAGGCCCCTAAAGTCCCTCCACAGAAATATCTTTATTCAGTCAAAGCTTTTATCTAATTTCAGGATATATTTCAACAAAGTTCAGCAAACATAAGCCATATTTTTTATTATATTTGCTCTTTGGTGATTGAAGACCCTTTCTGTAACTGAANACGAATCCGCTTTTTGGACAACATTCTGGTCGTGTGTACCTTCACCTCGGCTCCTGCTGACTGCAGTGGGAACCGGGAACAATCAGTTCCTTGTTAAGTTTGAGCTTCTGTTAAAATTGTGACAACAGAAACTATTTATATTGCATGAGGAAAATGGTACACGTAAACTGGTGTCAGTCCCCACAGTGTAAACTTATACCAACCATTAATTTAACAGCTAGTGCTTTGTCTATTTTCTTGCACTTTCAAGACTCAGGACATGTGGCAATACTGAGATAGTTAGAAATGTTGCAGCACATTTAGGGAAAGCCAGGTGTGTAACTTTTTTAAAAATCCAGTTTCTCCCAGCATGAGAATACCTGTGATTCCACACCAAATGGCAACAAGAGTTTTATTAATGATGACTTAAGGATATGTAGTATGAAACCGGACAAAAGTCTGTGTAAGAAGAGGTGTGTATTGCGTCTCATGTAATTTCTCTGAGTGGTGAAGTATAGAATAATCATGGGCTCTGTTTATAAGTCAGAGAAAGTGGGTAAGCCTCCATCACTTGCTTGTTAAGTTAGTATTTGTCTTAACATTACAGCCTAAGGGACACTTTCAATTGGGGATTCTCTTATTTCTACTAAGGGGATTGAACTGATGCTATATTTGCAGAAAACTTCTTTCCAGTTCTTCTAAATTTTGATCTACATTTGAAGAGCAGCACAACCTTCTCTCAGTGCCTACTTTATCATGCTATTTGTCAGACTGTGCAGCTCATAGCAGTCTGATAGTCCATTCATATTCCTCCTTTAGTCCTGGAGTGACTCTGGTTGTCATTCAGGGGCAGAGGTGATACTCAAGTCTTTTTACAAGGATATGTGTCTCCCATCTGTCATATTTTCTGGATACATTTACAGAGCTTTGTTTCATGTCTCTGCTCTATGTCTGTTCCTTACTTTTCCCTTACTATATATAGTTTCTCTGTACTCATCTGCTGTGCTTACTTACCTTTCTGCAGACTGAATGGTGGTATTGATGTTCAATTAGTATTGGAAGAATAAAATTTACACCTCCTGTACAGTTACCCTATGATGTGTCAATGTTAGCATCAAATACATTTATTTCCAGAAATGTATGGAATTTATTTTTATGTACACTGAGAACAGAGGTCCCATGCCAAAGAGTTCTTTTAACGTGTTAAATGATGTCCAGTTAAAATCAAATAAACTCTAATGTACAGTACATAAACAAAGATAAAAACAGTGTAGCTAAAATATGAAAAGTAGTCTTTATGATGATCATTGCTGTGACTTACATGACAAATGAGCCAGGCTGGGGAAACAAATGTTCAGAAGGGTTAAATCTGTAGAGCCAGCTGTTTTACAAACTATCCTCATCCCCCTCTTAATAGTGAGCTGTGAAACCATGTTTCTTTTCCAGACCTCAGTCCCCCTGCTTAAATGAGTTGCACAGTATTTGATTACAAAGTATAATCAATGTGTTAGAAAACTGAGTGAATAATTCATAATGTGTCATTTATCTGACAAATTTTGCCTCTGTTTCTGTTTGCCAGTTGTCAGTGAGCAGATTATTATGTTCTCAAATGCATCTCTTATTTGAATTTATTTGCTGAATAATTTCCACAAATGATTCTTATTCTGTGCCTCATCCACAGGCAGGTTCGTTATGAACATTCAACACTGGAAGATGAAGTTATTTTTATTCATTGAGCAAATGGATCATGTGATATTCCTCTGTTTCTTGAATAGATGACACTTAGAACAAAATGAAACTTCAGTATCAAAATTCTACATTCATTTTGTACCAGTATACATCTAAAATTCTTGGGTAAAAGCCAACATGCCCCACTAGAGTACAAACTCCAGGCACAGTCTAAGAACAGGATGACTTGCGGAAATCAGACTCCACGAGCTGTTAGATTGTAAAGTAGGTATGTTTATTCAGCGCTGGGCAGTACGGGGGAGTAGTCCCACCAAAATCGTGTGTGCCCCAACGCAGCACTCACCATAAATATATACAGCAGTGCTGCATATACATCAAGTTTTGCAGTACGCCTATGCATATGCATGACCTGTCCCCTCTTTGTACCAAAATGAGTTCCAAGAAGTCATTTCCATAAACCCCTCCCATCTGCGCTTGCACATTGCCTCCTAGTGGTGGTCGTCGGGGGTCGTGGGGATGAAGGCTCACAGTCTTCTTCACCATGTATTTTCACCTTTGGCCCAGAATGCTGAGTTCCAAATTGCAAAACCCAGTCTCAGCCAAATGACTGCTTCTTGTAGACAATGGAGTTCCTGTTATCTATGCAATTCTTGCTTGCACCCAGGTTGCAGTGTCTTGCCTTATTCTTCAGTGTGTTTACAACAGCATCCATCTTATTTAAGTTGCTAACCTACAAATAGGTCGCATTAACTTTTATCATCCTATTCTTCAATTCACAACTGCTAAAATTCTTTTAGCCCCTTCTCTCAAGGAAACTGATCCATTCCTTCTCAAATCACCTAAAGTCACATGTACTGCCAAGGCGATTTGAATGTGCTGAGTCTATGAGCAGCCAGAGTGGTGTGCAAAGAAACTACAGCTATTGGGGATCTCATCCTCTCAGTTCTCTTCTGAAATTAATCTGAAATGAAAGTTGCTGCTCAAAAAAAGAGATTTATTTCAGTCTTTTAACCTTTTGCAAAATAACATTATGAGCAGATAACCCTCAAACGGGAGACTACATTCTAGGGGAATCTGCTTGGAGAAAGGTATTAATATATACCCCATAAAAGCAGCCGAAGTGTTAGTCCTTACTGTTATAGAGAATACTTACTTTCTTGTCTCCTAATTCTTTTATTCCTGGTTTTGTAACAGCCCAGTTTCTATGTAAGAGCTTCTCACTGTCCTTGACTTCCTCCTCGAATGCTTTAGGGACTCTACTAACTTTTCAGGTTTCCTCTCAGGATTTGCCATATGGATGGCAAAACCGTTCTTAAAAGGATAAGGACCTTGCTGTGTCACTCAATATTTCTGAGTGATTACAGCTACTCATCCAGGAAGCATCCAGTTCAGTGGGAATATGTCCAGTGAAGCTACGTTTCTACATAGGTGCAAGACTTAATATGTATAAGACTTAATGACACTTATTTGGTGTTTTTGAGGAAAGTACGTACAAAAGGATGAACTCAAAGATTTGATTAAAAATGTAATTGGACATTTCTGGAAGTAAGTCATCAATCTCTAGAGTTCTGTAAGGACTTTTATAATTGCAGTGGCTTGCATAAAAATGTTCATTATAGGAGCAAAATTCCTATGTCACATTTTTTATTATTATTTTCTATGTATATCTCAACACACAATTCCAGTTTGGCAGACTCTTGTGTTGGGAGCACTTACCTCTTCGATGAAATCTAAGACTCGAGTAATGTTTTCAATGTAAAAAAAAAATGTCTTTAAGAGTAACTATAGCAGAATTGGACATTGTTGTGATGCATATAAAATGATTTTAATGTTTTTGGGTTACGTCACGAACTTTGGCTGCCATATTCACAGATTGTCAAGGTCTGGGGACTTCCATGGTCTGGGATCTGATACTGATCTGAAACTTGTAACTGACATCCTATATAACAGGACAAACCCAAGGCCTACATTTTTACAGTTCTGAAAGATTAACAGAAATTGTTGACAATTCTGCATGGAACAGGTTCAAGAGAGAATGAGGAACAGTTCTGTTGTCTCAACCTGTTGTTTGCACTTCACCATAGAGATCTACAACTTTCTTTTGTAAAGAAATATGTCATTCTTTAAAGAGTCATCAGTAGGAGCTGCTATAAAGTATGCCCTTTCTCACAGAGCCTGTGCTCTCTGAATTTTCCATTACTGTACCTACAACTCATCCATAACTGTCTGTTCTGTCAGACTCTTAATCAATCAAATCAATCAATCAGTGAATAAATCTTGTACTTTGCTTTGCATGAACACTCTTAATCTTTTTTTGTGTAAGCATTATCAGTGAGCCTCTGGCCCCAAGTGAGGCACATAGGCCATTACAATAAGCCAGATTATGCCACTGCTTTATAAATTAATTGATTTTTTGTGCATGTAATTCTTAGCAGAATTTTATTTTATTTACATTTGTCTATAGAAAGTGATATATTTTACCTGACCTAAAATGAATCTTTCAACAATATTCAGCTTTATAAGACTTCGTTCACAGGCCTATTTGTGACCACTTTGGATGGTGAGACCGTAAACCAATTTCATATTACCAGCTTTGAATTTCTGTTGTGTTGGAAATTTCTTTTATATTCATTGCTTTTCTAATTTGTACCCCAACCAGTTCTCACTGCTTCTCAGATAAAAATTACTCATAGCCAGCATAAGTCATAGAAGAGCTCCACTCTGTCATTGTACTGATAGCAGAGTAGTTTAAATACAGCAGCATAAATAGGGATTGTCAGGAATAAATTTAAATTACTTTGGAACATCATTCTATTTAAATGTAATTGGAATGACATTCTACTTTTGGAAATACCTCCTTTCTCCTAAAAATAGTAAAATTCTGGAAGAGGACAGTATCTGTTGCTTGGATTTCATCTCAGCTCAAAACAAAGCTTCAGGCAGGTCAGGAAAAGTTCAGAAAGAGCAAGTCTGAGGCCTTGCAAATTCAATATTGGTACTATCAATGGCAACTGTGCAGGGCTACAAGGTTACAGCACGAACACAAGGTGAAGACCAAGATATTTCCTGGAATCTTCAAAGTGTAATTTTGTAGACCTCGAATGTCTATTACCAATGCTAGTAACAGGTCACAGGCTTTGTATTGAGTTTGCCAGGACTGAAGCTTGTCAGGCTTGGTCTGTCTGAACTTTTCTTGACCTGCCTCTGGCTTTCTTTTTCTTGGTTTAACTGTGACAGCAATTTCTCTAATTGACCAGATGTCAAAGGTTAATTTGTTTTCCCTGTGTTTGTCTTTGTTTAGTATGACCACAGTTTTACATGGATGGCAGTAACAAGCAGTTATTCTATGTAGAATGAGATAGTCACAAATCTAAATACCATAGTGTAGAGGCATACAAGCCTGGCATGGCAACAGCAGCTTGAGGATAGGAGGCACAGTATGTGGGGTAGAGTGGGGAATATCAGGCATGGGATGATAAGAGATGGGGCACAGGGTTGAAACTGGAGACCCCACAGCAATAAACAACAATCAAGAATTGGAGCAGGACAAAGCTTGTTCTAGGGGTAACAAAGACAATAAAGAAACAGTATCTAACATATGTAAAAAGCACCATATATAGTAAGTTTGAATGTTACATGGAGCTTCAAAGAAGAAAGAGCAAAGGTTTAAAAGAGTGTTAGCAAACATCTAAAAACTACCTGGAGTGGATCTCTAAAGGAGGAATTAAAAAAACATCAAGATGAACATGATATTCCTTTTGGTAAAGGACTCTCCAGGTGCTAACAACACACCATAACCCACCCCCCATGCCACCCCCACCATCACCGCCAGATTGAAACCATCGATTTTTGGATTCTAAAATAATTATATCTGGACTAATTCTAAGAGTGTAACAGAAGACAGAGGCTGAAATGGTTAGCTTTTGTAACAAAGCAAGAGATACTTCATCTAAGTGCCACAAGTAAAAATTTGGAAATGTGAAACTTAATCTGAAAAGATTAAAGACATACTAGTTCATTCTCTATAATAGTTTCCTAGCAAAAAAATAATCTGCATTAAATTCCAAGGGCAAAACTTAAAATACTTCCACAGTGATGGAAATAAAGGTAAAACTTGTTCATGATCATTTAAATGGCTTCTTTGTGCCCTGGTAAATATACAGATGATATGAGGGGTCTATTTCCAAGATATGAAGTGTGCAGAAATTATTTAGAATGCTGAACAGTATCACAGTTTTTAGCTTTATGCAATCACAAAAAAAACCAACAACAAACAAACAAACAAACAAACAAAAAAGAGATTTCTCCAGACACCAGAGAGGTCTTTATCTAGTTCCAGGAGCTTAAAGTAGCCTGTGAGACATAACTGAGGATCAGGTTACTTTTACTTGTAAGACTTAACATTGACAGCAAAGAGGAAAATGCATATGAGTAGCTGATCCTTTTACATTACAGGCAATGGAAAAGCAAATTTTAAAAATTACATTCCTCAGTTTACACTAGAATCAGCATGGAACAAATTTGATCCTTTTTTCTATAGTCCCAACTTAGTGGGCCTCCATTCCTTAACTATGATATTTTAATATCACTATCGTGAAAGTAATAATTCAGCATAAGAGCAGTCCATGCTCAAATAACTGGTGTATTTTGAATACCACTATGTGGAGTTTTTCAATAAATTAGCACAGACAATTAAGCACAGGTGTTTTGAAAGGATCTTGTTAGTTGTCCAAGATACCAGAATTTATGAACAGAATGCTTTCCTCTCCCTAGGAGAATATCCATAAAAAAAAAAAAATCCAAAATACTTTCCGACTAATGATAAGTAACTGATATAACAAGAATTGACAGGTCACAACTTGCTCCTTCACCCTAATTCAAAGCTGTAGATTTTATGAAGTTTTAAATGTGTTTAAATATGTGAAAATTCAACAGGAAATCCCTGGTTGCTGAATATCTGTCATTTAAAATCTGTTTCATAATGTAATGAAAAAGTGTCTTTTTGATATCTTCTCTTTACACCAACCTTCTCTTTTTGCATCATAATCATATTGCGATCAGGTCTTGATCAGAACCCCTGTACAATCTTTCTAGCCAACCTTTTATGCAGATATATCTTGGTATATTAAATTCTGTTTCATTTCCTTAGAAAACAAATGAATATTCTAATATTCAGTTAAAGACAGTCAAACAATCTGATATTGAATAGTTTAGAAACACATACATTCTCTGTTTACACACATCTGCTGCTATGTGATACAATAAGTTATATTTTAAGAACTAAGAAATTTTGAGCTTCAGTATCAAAATGACAGAAGATCTTTGTAAATAACTGATGTTTCAGCACAGCCAAGTCTAAGACTGAAGAAAAATCCATTAAAACCCCTCTGAATTAGACACATATTAGTTCTTCTTAAATAATTAAAATCGGGGGCAGGGAGGGGAGAGGAAAGCAGTCCAAATAGAAAGTATTTTTTCCAATACTTAAAAAAGCGTGGGGAAAATCAAGAAAATTAGTCCTGCATTTTTCTAATGGTTTCCATAAGTACTCCAAAAGCAACATTGTTGCTTTAGTGTTTTCAACACTCATTAAAGTTGTTGGAGATGTAACATAGCTAAGATTTGGTTTGGGTTCACTTCTACAACTCCTGTCTCACAGAAAAGTAAACCGTTTCGAACTGTTGAAATAATGGATAATAGGAAAACACAAATACCTCTTTCAAGCTGAAAGTATTTAGTCAACCTAGAATGCCGGATCTTGTGCTGGTCAATGAACTTGCTTCTTTCAAAATAAATGCATGTTCACCTCTGGACTTTACAGGGAATTATTTAATGTTCATTCTTGGAGAGTTTTAGTAACAATTTTAGGTAGGTAAAATTTTAATAAGTTATGTTGAAAAAGCATCTTTCAAAAAGGCATGTTTATTCTCATTTTATCATGTTTTATTTTAGAAAATGTCTTCCTTTTTTTTTCCCCCTGGATTTTATTTTTATCTCATTTATTTTGCTGATATAAAATTTAACTGAACATGACTTTCTTCTTAAGGCATGTGTTCCTTCATTTTTTTTGCTGTTTGGATTCTTTTATAATGTTAGAACAGTAACTCTAAAGGTGTCTTAAAGAGGCTTTCATTTTTTATTTTGGAAGCTGTTTTTAATGCTTCCTTTAAAAGGATGAGTCAGTGCAATATAAAAGATAAAATGGTTTAATAAAGTTTTTATTTTATACTCTTTAGTGCTATCTTTAAGCTGAATATCTACTCATTACGAAGAACAAGACAATATTTCTCAATTGAAAAAGACAAGTGATATAAAAAGACCAGTGTGCTTGCTACAGAAGTTCTTTATGGATCAGTAATTTCTTCACAGCCATGCTTCTAATTGGCCATCACAGAGGAATCTGTTTAACTGTGTTAGAGTCTAATTAGACATGGCATCTGTCAAACGTGCCTGATTTAGCTCTAACAACTGCTAGACTACATATCAGGACACAGGTTGACCAGTTAACAACAAAATAAAGTCCAAATAGTACTGTATACTAGCAATAGACACAAAGACATGGAGAGAGTTGTCATGTCTGAAAACACAGAGTTATTTATAAAAGTACAAAGTTTTTATTACTTTGATGATAAAAAATTCAGACTACTAGCTAAACTTTATGCTAATACCAGTAGTCTACTCTCTGAAGAGAAGGATGTTTCCTCTTGCACAAACAAGACATGGGGAAAAAAAAGTGGGAAGCTAAGCTTGAGTGACTGTTCTGTAAGAATCAAACTATCAGTGTCAGCCCAAAAGAATAAGCTTACTATTTGGAATGTCTTTGTATTTTCCACTTTTGATCAAAAAATATAAAAGGAAATGCATCTAGGAACACCTATTAAAAAGATAGATGGATAGACAGATGAATTCTGCAGAAAAATTACTGGTGAGATTTACTTTTCTCAGTACCATTTTGAGAGCCTCCCCGTGTCTCTGTGTTTGTTAGTCCAGGAGTCATTCTGTGTATGTAAATCTTTCTGCACCTACTGAAGCATTTGTATACATTATCTTCTTTTTTCATGTTTTGTTAACAATCTATGGAAATAAATAGATACATGAGAATGCATCTGGTAATGCTGAAAACTTCAATTTTCTGTGTAACTGGTGTGTAATTATAACGTCTCTCAAAAAACTATCTCTCTGACTACCAGATTCTGCCAATAGACCTTAATCCCAACTGTGACTGACCATCTCCAGAGGGGAGATGCCTTTTTTTAAGTCTTCAAGAACATTTAGACATTGGCCTCTCTGCTTGTATTACCACACAAGGATGCCAATTAATGTCATTTGCAATGTGGAGTCTTGTCCGTTAGAAATGGGACTAAACCCAGTAAATCATTTCACACAGGCCATTGAATAGCTGTCAGAGGGTAACACTTTCTGTCACTACTGATCTGGTACAGATGTGAAGAAGTCACCTAGAGGTGTAATGATCTTTCTTATTACTAGCTATATGGGTCTTCCATCCTATTTAACTTTAATTATTTACTTTTGTATTACACTTGTTTCTCTTTATTCAGGAAGAAATGCCCTCAGTTTTTTAAATGTAATATTGGGCCTGTACATTAGGGGAAAGCAAGCTAAGCGTTCTTGCACATATAAATATAAGGTACCTATTTTCTCTTTTATTCTGTGTTTCATTCTGTTACCTTTTCTTTTTCCCATTCTGAAGATACGAGAAATTTTTCCAAGTGTCAGGATAAAAACCTTATAGGATCTAAGAGGATGAGACCATTTGACTGGGGGCGTTGTAGCTCAGGATTCCGACTTTATTTGAAGGGAGACTTTGACATCTTGATCTTCTGGTGTAATATGCTAGGAAAACAAGAACAAAAATGTGGGTAGTGTGTGTGAAAATCTCTGGGATAAGATGGCTAATTCTAGTCACAGTGCTTTCAAATAATGAGCTCATTCCTCACCTATTACCATTGTAGCAAGTCATCTCATTGTGTGTCAGCACTTCAGCACTTCAGGACACATCCTACCTATTTTAAGCATCTGCAAAATTCCTTTTAGTAGTTAAAACTCTACTGAGTATTGATTAAAACTCTAAAAGTCAGAGAGACAGAGGAGGAGGGGAGATATAAGGGGAGGGGGGAAGAGAGAACTTGTAAGAACTACATTTGACATAAAACCAGGGAAATGTCTTAGGTTTTTAATTGCATCATGTTGATATATTTTCAATTGACTACATTAGAATTGGAGTCGGTCAATCTTTACTTTATACAGTAAATATTGCAGAAATGTTAAACTGAAGGTTGACTTCCCAGAGATCAGCTCAGCAAAGACTGTTTCATACACAGATTTTAGATAGGGTAGAGGAGTTCATCTAGGATTACTCTCCCAGTCACACATGCCTAACTTCTGCCTACATGTACCTTTACAGTAACTGATACATTCATCTTTCATCTTTCTTATGGTCTTCACAGTTGTTCCCAGAAGCCCTAGAGGTATACGTATGCAATATATTTCCAAATCTTGTATCAAGAATGGCAAGGATCTTTGGATCATCTTAATTTGCATTGGCTACAGGACTTGGAGGAATACATGCATTCAAAAAGTCTTTTGGTTTCTCCAAACCAAGAATTATGCACTTTTCCAGGGCCTAAGGAGTTAGGAGCAGGATTTAGATCTGCCAACAGGATGTTATAAGTTTCTCATGTTAAACACAAACATTAAGAGTTTAGGACCGCCTTGTGATTTCTTGTAAAATGATTTTGGTACCAATGATATTAATATAAGGTAATAACAATAACAATAACAATAACAATAACAATAACAATAACAATAATAAGTTATCAAAGCAGGTCTTACTTCTGTCATGTCTTTCAGTCTTTCCCTGTGATCTATTTCTGTTAAATATTCCTATTTTTTGCAAAGTGATAAAGGGTGTAAGTGTGACTAGGTTGTACTGACGAAACACTAGTTGTGTCACTGTAACCATGAAGCCACTTCTTCAACACCTTTGAAGAAAAACAGGAGATTATAGCAAAAGTACAAGCAGATACTTTGAAAGAAAATGCACGTGATGATTTCAGAGACCATAGAGGTATAAACGTAAATAGCAGATGGGTAATTACTAATAAATGCAACTTTGACAGCTGGGTAGGTCCATTTTAGGGCATAATTTAAATATGCATAGAATTGTGGCACAGCCTATTGCAGATACCTGTGATTGATAGCATAGGTGGAATAATCTTTAGATTGCTTGCAAGACAACAAAAAACCCAAACTAAATGCAGAGATGCCTCTTTTTTTCAGAACTGTGTACAAAAAACCTTATCAGTCCTGATCAGTATCCTGTACTGATACTAAGCTATGACTTTGTTATGATGAAAGGGAAATGTACCTCCATTTCTTGTACTGGTACCAGCACCCCACCTCTGAGACTGTTATAAATGCCATATGACTCAATGTATGTCACGCCCTTATGGCAGGAATATCTTCATCAGCCTTTTAGGCAGAATTCATTGTCTTTGACAATGGAGCACAGCAAACCAGACAAATGGAGCCTGGTCAAAACTATTATTCTGTTTAAATTTTATTTTCCATATCTAAAAAGTACATAATTATCTATCTACATTGCTATGGATATTTAGTTAATATACACAGAAATATATTTTATTTGTAAATATAGAACAGAAAAAAATCATCAGATGTATTACTGTGGCTTAACAAGTTATTCAATAATAAGTCATCTGCTATATGTGCATTTTTCAACCTGTAGCAATAGAAAATAACGTGACTTTCCTTACCAGTAAGCTTTTTGTTTTTTGATATTTAGCGGTGTTTCTTAATTTACATATACAGCACAGCAAGAAAGTACAGACAGGTATTACGACTGACAAATGGTTATCTGTTAAGCAATAATAATTTTACAGGTATCTGAGTCCTATCTTATATTTAGATAGCATAATTAGATTTACCATCTTAGAAAGAAATGGGGTTGTTATAAGCACAAACATAGTGAAATTTTATTTGTGCTCTTTTTCAAGGTAGTTTAGACAGAAACACAACAAATGTAAACATATTTATTTTGACTTTTGCATAAGATACATGTGTGAGGATTTTTTCAGTTGTTTAAGACTCCTACTGAATTTTATGAGACCTATGAATGTAAAAGTATTTCTATGAACTAAAAAAAAATCCTCTTTTGACAAGTCCTCCAAATTTGGCTTTTCTACAATTTGACCATCTGTTTGTGCTGGACCTGGATTCCTGTGATACTGGCAATGGACAGTATTGTCTCAGGTGGTGAATGGAAGAGAAGAAATGGTGACATATGGTAGCAGGAGGCTTAATGCAGCCAAGCAAAAACAAATTGTACTACATAAAAGCAATTACAGTTTATCTTTTATGCACTGAACATACAGAATGGCATTTTAAAGATTTTAGTGACTTACATTTTTTAAGGACTTAGTAAAAATTAGTTAAAAGTCTTTAGGCTAAAAACAGAAAAAATAATTTTTCAACCTGCATTCTGAGTTGGGGAGTAAGAAAAGAGTTTAGGTTATCAGTTTGAGTGATGAAATTAGGTCTAATAAAGAGCATAAAAAGTTTCCCTTGATAGTCAACAAAGGTACCTCAAAAACGACATTTAGAACACCCAAATTAATTTACAGGTGCTTTCCTTATGTGGTTTACAATACTCTTCATAGTTTTTAAAGTAGAGAACTGGAAAATTAATGTTAAATATTCTTATCTTCTCATAAGAAGGTCCAGTTGTTTTTAAATCTACACTTTTTGGCTATCCACATTTTTTGGGAAAAGGATATGGAAACAGGCTTTTCAAACAGCCAAAATGGACAGCTAGTGTAGCGAAATTGCAGAGAAACAGTTTTACATCCCATGTCCTGTAAAGCTGACAAGTTCTGCATAACAATGCAGATCAAGAACATCTCTGTGGTGGAGTACTGTGCTTTGTTCTACTCAAGCTAAGATAAATGGTCTTTCTTTGTATGAAATCTTCACTCTGATACTCCATCAGTCAAAACAAACCCTATGCAGAGACTGATGTGGTCATTTATTTTTGTATATTCTACAATCTAAATAATGCGCAGAGAAGCCACACACCTTGTCAGACAGGGAAGAAAAGAAAAAAAAAAACAAAACACCAAACCAAAACAAACCAAAGAATGGAGAAAAAGTATTCATGTGCAAAGAAAAGCAAAACCAAAACACTCCCCCTCCCCACCCCTGCACCTCCCACATTAAAGCCATGGAAAAAAGATCTGTCCAATATCTGTCCATAGACAACCTCTGAAAAAGGTTAAACTGCCTAATGCATAAATGATGTAACTAACACATAATTATGATTTCCACTTAATATATTTTGCATAGTGTTATGCATTTAGGTTTTCTGAAGAAATGGCCCTATGAATACAACAGATTCAAATACCTATGACATTTTAAGGGTTGGGATTAGGGCTCAGTACAATGAAGTGGAATGACACTTAATTACTGATATGCAGCCATTCAGTTCAGCTAATTATGATCCCTGGAGTTTAGTCATCATATGTAATTAACTTTTACTTTCAAAAAAGCTTAATGTGCTGCAAAAGCAGCAATGGCTGTGAATGTTACATTTCAGGATTACTGACAGAATTCAAAATGAATTCTAAAAGACAATTTTTCTTACTAAGTGTTAATATAGCCATCTGCTCTTAAACAATGTAAATTTGTTTTAATAGGAGCACAGATATCATTATCTATGGCTTTTTTTATTTATTTATTTCCTGGTCACAGTAACCAAAGTATAAGCAAGCACGAGAATAGTTCAGCCCTGGACAAGTAATCATAATCTATTCAAATAAAACTAGCAAATAAAACTAGCATATTGATGAGCAATATTTGAAAGGCCAGCTGGGTTTTCTTTTGTCTTGTTTTGTGGGATTTTTTTAAAGAATATCTTTCAAACCATTGCAATTACCAAAACTTAATTTGATTTGTATTTCTAGAGCATCTTAGTAGTAACTATGAAATATAAAGGACCATATACAGCTATTTACCAAACATAATGGTTTTGTAGGAAGCAGGTTCACTACCTCATAGGTGTTTAGTCAGCTTTTACTGATCTTTATTACAGAAAAAGGAAAATAAATCAAAGCTCTTAAGTAAAGTCAGAGAAGAATCCAGTTACACAAAAATCTTGAGTTATGCTTAGCAAGACAATTACCATATGTCTGTATGATACAATACAGTCAAGTGCAGGGATATAACAATTAGCTGTGTGTGGGTGGGGGTACCAAAGTACTGTCACAGTTTTCATGAAATTTTCTAATCAGTCTAAAATAATCAATTTCTCAATAGAGTTAGGTTACCTATTAACAGCATGTTATCGCATATACACCAAACAGGTGTATTCAGTATAACCCTGGAGAATCCAAAATGCATACCTGTATTCTTTATGATATTTGTGAGGATTACTGCTGAACAAGAAACTGATTTTAACAATGTTGATGGCACTGGCAGAGCTCAAGCTCAGGCAGGGGAGGTAACTTAAAACTCACTTCCGTAAGTTATTTTTGTGTCATCACAGGCAGGCTGTCCAGGGAAGTGATTGGGTCACCATCCCTGGAGGTATTTAAAAGACACGTAGCTGAGGCACTTAGGGACATGGTTTAATGGTGGACTTGGCAGGGTTAGGTTTACGGTTGGACTTGATGATCTTAAAGGTCTTTTCCAACCTAAATTATTCTATGATTATATGATCAAATCATTCTCATTTCCCTCTAGATATAAGTGCAAAGAATCTGTGCAGCTATGATTTGGCCCTTGAAAAGATTCAGTAAATATTTTGTTTTTCTCATGTGTCATGTTGCAAGACCTCACTAGAATGAATTAGTAAGTTAGCAGCATTCATATACTTTTACTGTTGCCAACCTCAAGTACAGACAAGTTCCAATGTGGGTTTTAGTGGCTAGGATGCTCTAATTTCAGACACAAGTAGATTCTCAAACAGTACAAATTTCAGTTAACATTTTCTTTGCATTGATTAGGGGACTTTTGCTTCATTGATCCCTGACAGCCAATTATTGAATTCCAAATACAGACAGGATGTACAGTAAAGCTGTTATAACTCATATAAAATAAATTGTAATATTTCAAAGAGTATGTATGCTGATACTTACTTCAGCTCTTTGAAAATTATTTTTCTCATTTACCTATCTAATTCCAATAATGAGCTTCTTAAATGTAGTAGAAGTAGTTTAAGGACAGATGTATCTGATCCTCAGAGAAATGGACTGTTAGTCTTTGCCCTGTGGTATGTGCAGATCAGTGTGTCCCTGCTCTTTTATATTCCCTATTCCTTCACAAGTGGTGTGTCCAATTCACTATTGTATTGAAATAATTCTCAGCATTCTACTTTTCAGGTTTTACAACTTTCCACCAAATGTATGTGTTTCAGGTAAACTTATCCCAAGCGTATTGATCTGTGTTTTCCAAGGTGAATGTCATCATCTTCCTTTTTTCCTAAAGCCAATTTAAATCATTCTGTCTTTATACAACATCTCACCTGCATGACCGTGTGTAACTCCTTCCCATCTTGAAGGCTTTATTAAGTTACTCACTACTCCAAGATTCTGAAAGGTAATATTAGTTTATTTGTGACCTTAGTTTAGAATAGTGACTGGGGATACTAAGGGGAGCCTCTGTTTCTCATCTCATTGCAGAGCTGAGGTGAAACTGGGCACATATCCATATTACAACTTCTGAAACACTCCTGAGCTTAGTAGTTGTGTGGTAGGCTTAATGCTGTAAGTTTTAGGCTTAAAACCTGAATTACATTTGGCATCTGTTGAATCTTAATATCTATCAATCCCACTCTAAACTGCTATTTTATCTGTTTAGATTGGCTATATGGCATCATCAATTGTGACTGTCGTGGTTTAACCC
>VZTQ01010534.1:2891-25946 GCA_013400755.1 Pelecanoides urinatrix | reverse complement strand
GAGACAGCTGAACTCCGTCCGTTACTCAGCAGTTAGAAGCTGAGCATAGAAAATTCAGATTAGAAATGAAAAATTGGTTTCTTTAAAATGCTGATCTTTACTTGCTGAAACAATTAACCTTGGAGTAGAATTAATGCACCATCTTTAAATCAAAACTGCATGTCTAAATTTGTATTTCAGTCAAAGCCTAACTATTGGAGCAAGAAACAGAGACTACATAGCCTATGACTTTCTCCCTTCTCCTGAAGTGGCCCTATTAACAGACTACACAGACATGATACCTCTTACTTGGTTTTTCTGTGATCCCATTAATGTTGTAGTTTGTTGCACAGGAGGTTCATTTTAACAGGAGAGCATGAAATGTCCACCCCAAGCACAGCCGGTCTCTTGGGAGGAGTGAAGAGGCAATTCTGCACAATATAAAACTGAAAAAGGTTTTGGCCTTCTATGTCCTGGGTCAATGCTCTAACCAAAATCACTGTTATGTTTCTCACCACCTACCCCATTTACTAACAAATAAATAATTATTAAAAAGTTGATCTTTGCTTGAGTCTTTCAAAGATGTAGATGTCTGCCAAAAGCTTTTGCGGCTTTGGATGCTAAACAGATGGAAGCACCAGTCTGTTCTCAGTCCCTAAGAACCCCAGGGCAAGAAAATACCTGAAACATGCCTGGTTCTTAGCATTTTGTCCATTATTCCTTAATTCTATAGTCAGAGCTCTTGGCACTGTTTTGCTCTCCCTGATAATCCTTGTGTTTACTCATTTAAGATGGCAAAGATGGATGAATTGTACCTCATAACACAAGAAAAAGAAAAAGATCATTGGAAAAAATCTTTTGTGTTCAGTAGCAGAAATAATCCAAGTGCAAGCAAAAGCAGCTAATTTAATTGACAGCAATTTTGTCTACTGTTTTTGTTATCTCTCACAGTCAGCAGGTTCCTCTCTNTTCAGTAGCAGAAATAATCCAAGTGCAAGCAAAAGCAGCTAATTTAATTGACAGCAATTTTGTCTACTGTTTTTGTTATCTCTCACAGTCAGCAGGTTCCTCTCTCCAACCAAACTCAAACTACTTCAAACTCAAACTACAGAAATATTTGCATAGGTGTCACCAACCATTCACAGTTACAAATAAGTAAATAAATAAATCTGCGGTATAAAACTATGGGTTTGTTTGTTTTAATTCTTTGCATTTCATTTAAATGAAGTATGTTTACTATATGTTATGTTTTACAATTAAAGAACTAGCAGATCATGGAGTCAGGTATTTAATACTTTTGACAGTTGTAATTACTTAAAACAATTTTTCATTAGCTCTGAAAAAAGGAGGCGACATGTAAAAAAACCTCACAAGACACCACTTACAGGACAAAAGACTAACACCTCACTGTCTTATAACTAATTTGTACTTTAAAAAACAAACAAACAGCCTAATGTGCTGTCTTATCTCTAAAAAGCACTAGAAGTACCTCCCAAACAAAATACAAAGGTATTTCAATTTGTAAATATTTTTCTACTTGGTTTAAATGCAACTATGAAAAGGTACCAAATCAAAGATAACAAATTAAACAACTGTTCTGCAGTTCCTGTTCACAAACGGAACCACCTAGCCTGGTTACTGCAAATCCAGAAGTGAATTTAGAAATTCTCAACAGTACTGAGGTTTCAGGTGCAATTAGAAACACTGGATAAGAAAAACAAGGAGGAATGCACAGAGAAAAGCAAATCAATCCTCTATGCTTGAAAAGAAACTATTCTTCTTTTCACACACTTTCTCCCCAGATCTCATAGCAGTTTTTGAAGACAACATGGCATGGCACAGAACTAAAATATTTATCTCAGTTCAGCAAAAGTGCCTTTTGGTTTTGCTTCTACATAGACTCTCAGTCATTTAGAAGAAATTACAATCTGTCTGAAGGGTATAGGAGCCTAATGCTTGCGATAATGATAAATATGACCATTCCAGGTAATCATATGTTCCTGATCATATGCATTAGTGTAATAGTAGGGGTGTGCTTATTTATTCAAAACCCTTATCCCTATACAAAGGCCATCTCTCCGAATATCTAAAAAACGAACTGGGATTTTAGAGACCATATGGGACAGCAAGGGGCCAGAAATACTGCTGAAAAATCAATTTTCTTTTGTAATTAATAGAGGCTGTACTATGCTACTGATGTGTCTTTCATTTCTGACCACTACTTTTTTAATACTAAGAGAGAACTACATGTCTCTAATGCTAACAACTGACAGGATCAAATTAAATTATAAAGGTGCTAGTAATATATATCCTCTTTTCTGCAAACACTTGGATGCAGATTTCATGACGGGAGAGTTCACAGTGTAAGTACAATCACTGCAGATACATCATCACTCTGCAAACACTGTTAACACTCACATCATCTCAGTTTTCATAGAACTTAAGACAACTAATCATTAAGAATTTAGATGATATTATTTTCAACCACAGAGGCGTAAAAATGGCAGAAAAATAACCCTTTCAATAAATGATTTTTAATATGTGTTTGAATTCATCAGATTGCACAGGTTCTCTCAAACCTGGCAAAGAAAAAAAAGCACTTTTAAGACACAAAAAGCCTGCAATTCAGCATATGCCTATGTATTTCTTGAAAAATCTATTTGACTCTGCAAGATAAAAATAAAACCTGTCATGGAAACAGAGGCACAATCCTATGGGATAGATACATTCAGTAAGGAAAAGAAAAACTAACAAAATGCAACTGAGCAACCACTGTAAAGCCCACTGACTTCCAAATAACAGAAAGTACAAGAACATGTATTATTTCTTCAGAAGGAAAAAAGGCAGAAATATAAAAAAAAAATTTTTCAAAAAGTAATCAGAACACTTTCTGAACTCTTCAAAATGCTAATAATTTTTTTTTTTTTTTTTTTTTTCAGAAAAGCACGACTCAGGAATACTACATCATATTGATCATTCAGAGAATGCTAAAAAAACCCCAATATAGTGTTAAAACACACAAAACCAAAAACCCTGTGCGTCATGTTAGGAAATATGCCAGAACTTTTGGCAACTGAAGGAGTACAAAGTCTTTATGAAGTTTTCATAGAATTATGTTTTTCTTCTTATGACATTTATGGAATCTTTTTATTTTTATTTAAGAGGGAAAAATATACAAAAGCAAAGCATATTTTAAATAAATAAATTTTAAATAAACACAATACTGAAGATTATAAACTGAACTATACATGCTAATAAAACCTTTTTTTTTACTCACATAACACTATGCTTTATTACAGTACAATATGGTGGCTACATATATGTACTAAACCCAAAGGATCATAAAACTCCCCATAAAAGCAAACACTATCAATCAGCAATATAATTTTAAAAGAAGCAATTCACTCATTTCACAACTCTTGGTAAATTACTATTACTTACTTACCCATATATACCACAGGGATTATTTCTACTATTTTTCCTTTAAAAGTCTTTCAGTCACACATAAAAGCTTTCTCTAGTTTCTCAATATAAGCACACAAAACTTATCCAAAGAAAAAAATCAATGTTTGTAATGTGAGAAAAAACCACTACAACTGTTTTCATTTCTTTGCACTGTAAAAATATAACTCATCTTTGGTAAACAAAATGAGTTGCCAAAAGAGGTATCTCAAGCACCATTCCCTACACATGCTTTTGAAAATTTAATTATATTCATTACCTGAACAGTTTACAAAATCGTATCAGCTCATGTAGGATGCTTGTGTATTTGAAAGGTATTTTCTTTAAATATTTTAAATTTCTGACAAAAACAGTGAAGACTCATGATATAAATGTTCGAGCTACAACTAGCTTTGTTTCATAAAGAAAGCCATAAACTTGTGGCTACTCAGCATAAACAAACTATAAACAACATACATAAGAAAAGGAACTCTATTATAACTTTTTTGTTCACTTCTACCAACTGTTTTAGTAACACCTAGACGCAACTGAAAAATGAAGCAATATCTAGCTATTTAAAATCACTTGTTTTGCAGGCCAAAAAAACCACTGTTGCAATGAAACTCAACCTAGGTACAGCAACAATATAGTATTCGCTATGAAAATAACTATAAGCTATCACATTTATAAGCAAATGCCTTTCTGTTCATAGTTAAAACTTAGCACATAATAAAAATATTTAGTGAACTCTGAAATGGCTCACAATGCATCTAATTCCACCAGCAGCAGCAAGAGACACCTGGGTTTGCTAGCAGGTTCACTAACTCCTGAGCTCATCTGCTAAGTCAAGTTTACTATGACAAAATGTGTGTCCTTTTTCTTTGCTGCTGCTTCCTCTTTTTTGGATAAAGGCATCCTCTGCACAGTGCCAAGTCAGCTGCTGTGTTTCCTTCCACTTGAATATGCTGACTTTTAGTTGCTACAGGCTGCAAAAAATATTAACATTAATGCAAAATGCTACACTGCTTATGCAAGTAGCAACTGTAAATGGGCAGCTTCAAAATTCCAAAAGATCTAACAGTAATAACACTTGAAAAAAAAAAAAAATGCCATGCACTTAATGGAAAGCAGATAGTCCTAATAATTCTCATTGAAAACTGGGGCTTTGATGCACTGACAGAGTATACATGCCTTTGTGTGTGTGTGTTTTGATTTCTAATTCAGTGATGACTTTCAAACACAGCTAACCTTAAATTCACTGCTATAGCAAAGAAAGACAAATATTTACACATTTTTAATACATATAAGCTACAAACAAAAATAATACATTCAACAAAAGATCTCTCTCTTGACTAACCGGAGTGATGGAGATATTCTACTTATATGTCAGATGCAGGTGCCTACTGACATTACAGCCATTTGTACCTTTCCCAACAGGGCAACCTGTTCACTTTCATCTACTACAAGCTTGTTTTCGACTTTTTCCAAATTACTTTTTTTTTTTTAAACCTTTTTTTTTTTTCCCCCATCCCCCCCCTTTTTTTTTTTTTACTTTTTTTTTAAAAATCCCAAATCCAGTGAAAATACACAAAGCAAGACTCTTATTAACAGTCAACACAGACTATTTTGGAACTTAAGTTAAAAAAACAGTTACATATAAATGCAGTCATTCCTTAAATGTATTCATTCCTTAGAAAACTCCAAAATATCAAACAGTTCATCTAAACTAGTATGACCTTTTTTTCACCCTTTATGAAAAGTGTCATTTTATAGGGAGAAAAAAATTACAACTTCATCACAAAACCTTCATGTTAAATAATGGAAGCAGATGTTTTCATTTTGTGTTGGCCAGTGAAACTCCTCCAAGGTCATACCTTTTTTAATAAATGATCTCCATTTATTACTCAGCTTACCACGAGTTTTATTTTAATATTACAGCAGCCTCTAGAAACCGCAGGATGTATGGAGTTTCCTCTTTTTTCTTTTAATGAATCTGTCCGTTAAAGTTTCCAAAGTACTGAATGGTGCATAGACTACATTCTTGTATGGCTTCTTAAGAAAAAAAAAGTAACTAAAAGGACATTAAAGAAAAATCCCAAGTCTTTTGCGTTAAATCTGAGGGATTATTTGGCTTCCTTCTTTCTAAAATCCTACATTTCCCTTAGTCCTTACAGTTATTAAACAGGAAAACCAGGAGAAAATAGTTGTTTAATATCTTACAGCAGCCAAAAAGATTTTTTTTTTTCCCCTTACAAAAAGAGGGAATACAAAACCAATCAAGCTTACAACAATTACTAAACTCTTAACTGGGCAGCAGGCAAAACATGCTGTTTATAAACTGAGGAAGGACAACTGTGGTTATGGCTTTTTTCTTTATTTACTTCTGAACAACATGGAAGTCCATTAAAGTTGCAAGAGCCTTTATCAAATTAGATTAACAAACCAGGATTTATGTCACCTTATTTCAAAATTACTGACTTTTTAACATCTAAGCCTGAAACAAACTCTCTAAGATCTTCTACAATCAAGACACAAATACAAAGCACCACAGTGTGATTTATTTGACCTTTCTTCAAAGTAAAGGAATGGCTGACTGTGGAGGAAGTTCTAGGAACCGCCTTTTATATGACAAAGTCATATAAAAGTCATAGGAAAAAGAATTCCACCAACACTGTCCAATATTCGTTCCAGATACATTAATTTCAATAACTTACCCTCTACTGTTAGAGTACCCATTTTGGATTCCAAGAAATCAAATAGTGTGCTTGGTGCAGACGGTCTGGCGTTTCCTAGCTCTTCTTCATCTTCAGGTCTTATTCGGCCTCGGCCCTTCCCTTTACCTGTAAACATCAGAAGTTACTTGTGAGGGGGGAATAAATTTTTAAAAGTGTACACAATTCTTTATTTCATATATAAAATGCTTATATTTTCTATCTTTAAAAAATTCTATCATGGACAAAATAGATAAAGATATTTTCCATTTAAGGATATTCAAACGTTTGACTTCAAATTCAGAAATTGTGACAAGAATACAATACACAGAAGCCTTTTCTAAGTATTTGCTTTCAGGTTCGCAGTGCATTCTAACTTGCAGAAAAAAAATATGCATATGTGCCCTTCTATAACTACATTAGTAATCCACCATACACAAATTCCTTTGCTCGTAAACACTGTTTTAAAGCATTTCTTTGCAAGTTTTACCTCTAGGTGGTGGTCCCTGAATGGGTTTCTGTTTACTGCTGTTCAGAAGAAAATTTAATGCCGCCTCTAGGCTGTTACTGTTATCCATAAGTGCCTGTCTTGCCGCTTCTTTGCTGAAACCCATCTCCGTTATGTGTTTTAGAGCCTTTTCATCAACCTGAAATAAAAGGTACACACAGAACTAATCATAAGATACAACAGAGCCTCTATAAAATACCAGATTTGACTTTCATTTTTCATTAATTTTTAATTGAAACACTATTTCATATTTCATTGATGATAAATATTTCAATTTAATATAGTCTTCACATATGATCTCTCTTGGGTCCAAACAATCAGCTAGCAGAGGTTTTTTTAACATTATTATTATGATGATTTTTAACTCACCAGTTTTCAGTTCTAATATTACGTGGTTTCAACCACAAAAACCACTAGGCTTTTCCCCTAGTCTACCTCTTCCTTTGCTGTACACTGGAATAGTATGACAGACTGTAACATACTTTCTCTGAGATGAAAACGAAAAGGAATCTCTCAAAGTAATACCAGTATAAAAACTAGCCATTTGTTCATGTTTGAACCCTTTCATAACTTTTACAGACAATACAAAACCCAGTTATACACTTCTTAAAACATGGAGAAAATATAATCGCTAAAGGTTCTGCACAAGAAAGCAAAGAAACACAAACAATTTACTTCTGCAGAAATACAGGCTTTCTTAATCTAAACTGTATAGTGCATGATGACAAAAAGGCAAAGCAGGAATCACAGAGCATTAATTACAGAAAATAACCTTACATCTGCACTGTACTTTAAAGCACTCAAGTGAGAACTGCCTCTTCCAGTGCAGACAGACCTACATGCACTAAAAATGAAATGGGACTAGGCCCTCTGGTCCATCCTCATCCCACATCCAACCAAAATGATGCCAGTTATCCATCTACTGGAACAGCTGTAACCAAATACATTCTTAACTGGGGTCCCATGAACATAACATTTTGTCTACAGGTTCCAAAATATTGTTACCCTCCAGGAAAAAAAAAAAAACAAAAAAACAAAAAACAAACCCAAAACAACCCACAACTACCCAACAAACCCAATGGAATCTAACCTCTAAGATACACAACCCCTTCTTTCTCCCACTTCTTAAAAGAACACAAACTTTTATTGCTAGACTGATTTAAATTACAACTGTATGAGAGTTGTATGACAAATAACATTTAACCCTTCCTCTCCCCCGTTTTCCACAGTCTTATGATGCGATTTCTCCACTCCTCATTTCTCCCGATTTTTTAGTGCATTCACTTTTTGTCTTAATTCCAGCTACACACTGTGCTCTGGGACAACAGATATGAGCAGGTCTCCTGGGGACAGACACAAAATCAGTGTTTGTGGTTGCTATCTCAATACAGAGATACCTCAGTACAGTAATCCAGAAGATATAACAACTCACATAACTTTCATAACTATGCTTGGCTATGCAAAAATCACTGTAATGGACAAGACATGTAGTGCTTGGCTACAACTCCCACACGCTCAGCAATGTTAACTCCAGTGCTTTCATGTAGCCTTCTTCATTCCCAAACTCAACAATACTCTTAATTTAACTGTCCAAAGACTGACTAAGTAAAAGAATAGCAATTTAAAAGGCCTTTGAAGACCAATGGGGCAGAAACACGACTCAGTGTCTACAGGGAATCATCACCCCTCTTGAGTTTGACTTCAAGTTGCCTAAATAATGTCTTATTTTTCATGACAGAATGTAATAGTTCTTCCTCTGGGACATTCTCCTAGATTCTTCTGCATGGCAACAGGGGTGCAACAGAGAGAAGTACTTCCTCAGCAAATCTGCTTCACTCTTCTCCCCTTTGTAGGTAAGTAGTTGGTTTGGATGAGACGAGAACTTCTAGCCATTACTGCTGCATCACCTCCTTGCAACGGTGGAAATTCTGTGCACGACAGCTATGTTCAAAGACCAGTAGGAAATGAAGATTTATATGTACAGTACCTGTACTCTCAGCTATAGATAAAAAAAATCTTGGATAGGTCACAATTTGAGACCCAAGGGAATGGCAATTTCCCAGATACAAAGACTGTTTGAGAAAGGAGGTAGTATCTTAAGTATCTCTGGATGTCAGAAACTCTCCCTTCAATTTCATTTACACAGCACAAAACTTGCTTCTCCTGCACAAAACTGGAAAGACAATGAAAATTATAGGAAATATCCTAAAAGGACTATTAAGAGAGGAGGATGATTGACCTCCACAATCTATTGTCTGTCTACAAATAAACAGGAAAAATTACTTATTTGTTTCTTTTTTTGTAGATAAAGATACAGTGCTTCAGGTTTCTCGGAAGGTTACACACCAGATGGATTAAACACCTTTAATGGTTTCTAAATATACACACAAGTCAACAATATACATGAAAGTCAACAATCAAACCTACTTGATGTCACAATTCTAAAAAGACAAAACAAATTCGTTATCCGCTGCATTAAGATCTAAAACTCATTACTTATACTCGAAGGTAGCCTTCTATGTAGGCTTAGTGGGTTCATATTTGCTTCTTCTAAGCAGCACCTAGATATGCTAAATAACAATACTAAGTTTCGATAAGTTGGAAGTACTGCCATTTTATAGTGCAATGTACGACAAACTTCTTGCAGTTCATAGAAAAAACAGAAAACACAATACTTTAAACAATTACCCAATTTAAATTTCGTGGGGTTTTTTTTTTTGGGGGGGGGGNGGGGTGTCTGTCTGTTTGCGTTTTGTTTTTTTTTTTAAAGTCTGTTTAGGTCGAGACAGTTGTCAAGAATGACAAGGTGTACCACTGGTGCTATGCTGGGCAGAGGGATGACTAAATGACATCTTGAGGTCCTTTCAGCCTACGTTTCTACAATTCTATATAGACGTTTCTGAGCACAGTGCTGAAGGCAGCACTGCTGGAGACTCTCCCTGCTGTGAGATGACGACACGTACTGTACAAACAATATTATAACAGACAATTACTGTTCCTAAATGTCTTTTCTTCTCATTGTTAAACCTTTGGTAAAAGTAAATAAGGTGGAAAATATTCAACAATAAATAAGTGATACCTATAATCAATATTTTAATAGTGGTTTACTGAGTTACTGCATTGTTGCGATGCCTCTTTCAGTCTGCTTTCACCACTCAAATCACAATCATTAATTGTTACTGCATACTTGGAAATTCCTCTCCAGAGTTGTTCTTGATAATAAATACTTCCTCCATCATAAACTGTTAGATTGCTGAAGTAATCAAAACAGAAACTTCTTCAATGACTGCTCATCTCATACCCATTTAATTCAATGCAGCGATCCCAAAGAACACTTCTCAGTAAGTATAAAGTTATGAAATACATTGGAAGGTGATGCTTTGGATTAAGGGGCACAGTTCAGATTCTCCAATGGTAACCCACCTTACTTAAAAGGAAACATTACTTGTGACCATGTAAACATGACGTTACTATGTCACAACAAAAGTATTTCTACTTTGTTATTTTAAACACCTTCTTAATGTCAAAGAAATGTTTTAAAACAGATTCTTAAAATAAATACTGAATTAATGCAGAAGAAAAGCTACAATAAAATGTTATTTGATGTGTTGAAATTGACGGATGAAAAGTCTTCCTGCCTAAAACGAATTAATAAATGTTAACATGCAAAACTGTTAAGCTTATTTAAACAAGAAAATAAAACTATAGTGTAATGTCCTATACCACATATACTTCTACTTTTCTTTTGTGAGGACTTGGTTTTACCTGGTTTTAAATTTTACTGGATAAGATGACATTAATGTTTTATTTTTCCCCACACACACCCCTCTCCCCCCCCATGGAAATTCCTAACTATCTCAATAAGGTACAAAAGCATCCTAAGTATTCTAAACAGACTTCAAAGTAACTTGAAAGGAAAGCCCTTATTCCTCAGAGTCTTTTGGTTTTATTTTTGTTACATTTGGGTTTTGGTTTTTAACAGCACACGTTTAAGGTTCCATTTAAGTCTTCTACCTTACCAGTTCTCGGTAGACACCTTCATTCTTCCCTTCAGGTTTTGTTATCTTCTCTTTCTGGAAGAGTTCCCTGTTTCGATTCCCTCCAGCATTCACACTGAGATTACTTCTGCTACTACCACCACCTCCTCCAAACGTCTTGGTCTTTAGATAAGCACAAAAATAACATTTCAGTAAATAGAACTTATGAAAATAAGCATTAATATTTAGCTAGTAGAAAAAGTGCAGTAAATTTGATGCAGCAGTATTTTTACGATTATGCTTTGCATCAACAAATAAAGCATTAATTTACACACACAAAAAAGATGATTTTAATAGGTAGGTATTTTTTTCCACTATTCCCAAATGAGGCTGTAAAAAGGATATATAATTCTAGTTTTTATGACTTACCAAGCAAATTTGAAAAATAAACTAAAAGAAAAACCAAGGGAGGACATAAAAACCTGACATGTTAGAACTGAACTTCCTACCTATTCTTTCAAACTGAATGCAGGGAATCATGGGTTTTTGAGAATTGAAAAATTGATAACCTGTATTTATTATTTAAATCTCATTAGCTAAATTGTAAAAAACACGTTTTTTTAATAGTGGTATCAAGTCAAAATCGTATCTATAATAAAACATTATGATACATTTATTAGCTTTGTTAAAATAATAACACACCCATCAATTCAAAAGGACTCTATTTTTGATTCATCTTTTTAGAGACACAAGTAGAATGATAAGCAGGCAAACATCAGAAAGCATTTGTCATTTAAGAGAGAAATACTTAAAATAACAAGAAAAGATCAATCACAGTAAGTAAAATGCAGCAACACGTGCATTCTAACCTCCTTGCTCTTTGTTACTTCTGCAATAGCAGCTGTTCTCTGCTTTTCAAATTCATCATTGTCCACAACAGGTTTTACAGTATTTGTCATTTGCAGAGTCTTTCTGCGATCAAGCTCCCTGCTATCCACTTGCACGTGAGATGCACATTTCTGAAAATGCAAAAGAAAGTTTTAATTAACTCTTCTGCCTACTCTTATTTGAAAAAAATAAAGTATTATTCCATTAGAGTAGCACAACTTTCGATAAAGAATATGATCGCAAAAATGTACACCTAGGACATCTAGATGTCTTTGCTGAAAGTACAATTCTCTGGTCCACTAGCAAGGCCAAATTTACATTTTAAGCTTAGTTCATGATGTAGCTAATATGATTCTTGTAAATACCTGTGGGGTTTAAGAAGGGACTATGTTAGCACCTACAAAATCTAACCGGAAGAATCAAAATCACCATACTAAATAAAAGTAAGTTTGAAGTGGAAAGGAAAAATGTTAAATATAAATAGGCACAACAAAGTGACAGGATCAATGCAATTCTTTTAAAACACATTTTTTAGATCCAAGTCATCATGATCCAAGGTGTTTTGATAGCCTTTATCTAACTGGAACCAGGTCCCCTAGATATCACGATACAGGTATTTTTACAAAATGACAAAGAGAAGTACACTATACCTGCCCAAAAGGTACAAAAGGGGGAGGGCCACCTTCCGTTCCAATGTTACTCCTATTGTGTTTTGCTAAACTCTGTAAAAGAAGATTGTTGATTAGTAAATTGCAAACAGAAAACAGATTATATGATAAATGTGTCTATTTCAGAAGTTATATGAAACTTGCAAGGCAAACATTTTAAGCATAAAAAATAATGACATACTTAAAATCCTGAGGCACTTAACTTAAGGAGAAGGTTGGATAAGAGGCAGGGAGATGAGCAAAATGATGAAAATTTGCAAAATCATGAAGGCAACAGATACAGCAAATGCAGAAAATTCAGTTATATACAAAAACCTACACTAACGAACAAAGCAGCACACAAATAGGCAGTAGATGTTTCTTTCCATAGCACCCAGTGAACTTGCTGCCACTAGAGGTTATAAAGGCATACAGTTCCAGCATGTTTAAAAAGGGATCAGCCTAAAGAAGGCAAGGTTCAGGGGGATCTTATCAATCTACACAAATACCTGAAGGGAGACTGTAAACAATACAGAGCCAGGCTCTTTTCAGTGGTGCCCAGTGACAGAACAAGGGACAATGGGCACAGACTAAAACACAGAAGGTTCCCTCTGAACATCAGAAAACACTTTTTACCATGAGGGTAACTGAGCACTGGCACAGGTTGCCCTGGGAAGCTGTGGAGTCTCCATCCTTGGAGACATTCAAAAGCTGCCTGACATTGTCCTGTGCAACCAGCTCTAGGTGGCCCTTCTTGAGCAGGGGGGTTGGACCAGATGACCTTCAGAGGTCTCCTCCAACCTCAACCATTCTGTGAAATTCATGAACCCATGCATAAGCAAATACTGAAAGGATTAGTCAGGATTGTATCCCCTGATAAAACATAATACAACAATTATGCATGCCAAGAGTTCAAGCTGTGTGCTCTCCCTAAGAACCACCTCTTTTTGCCACTGTTGGAAAAAAAGATACTGTGCCACTAGGAAATTTCCCCTATGGCCTTATGAAAAGTACAGTACATACGCTAAATTGATCAGCAGATCTTTGGATCGCAAAGAACATAACAATAAGCATAACAATTACTGATACGTGATATCTATAGAATATAAGTGCTCTAAACTCGGCCACAATCAGGCAAACAGTGATCTAGGCCTGAAAACAAAGCATTCTCAAATAATACAAATTACTAGTTGCCAACAACAATAAAAAGATGGATTTGTAAAACATTGCATTAAAATATCTGTTCATAGTTGATACACTTTTTCTATTTCTTTACAAATTGTGACAACTGCAACAACCTGCAAGAGAATGAAATTCACTGGAATCGACAATTGGTTATGTATTAATTATTTCATATTACACAGAAATAGTTTCAGAAGTGGAAAAAGGAAGAACAGGTCCTTAATGCTGTTAAAATGCTTTAAAACTGTATTATCCTATAATGCATCTATTTTAACATCTTCATTTCTTATTGTCCCTTTTTTCCTCACTGGGACAGTCTTGCATGATTACACACATCATTTACTACTCCCCATTGGCAGAGAAAGTTTTAATTAATTAAGGCTATGTATGACATTTACCTATATATTTATTACCCTGATGTAAAATTGATTTAATTCCATCATGTGAGAACTGTAGTATAAATGTGAATATGCTTTAAGCCATTATACTATCAGAGAAATAAGTAAGAGATTAATTTAGCTAACTAATACCCAAATCAAAACTTTTGGTCCACTCTTTTCAAGTTAACTACTTTTATTGAGGAACCAAAGACCATTTTCGAAATCATTTATGGTTATTAATTCCTTTCAAGGGTGAAAAAAAAAAAAAAAATTCCTTTTCCTCATGCCTTGGAGCAAAACACCCTGATAAAGTATTCAATAAATTATTCAAAACAAAGCACTTCAAAGTGCAGAAAACATAAAATCTTTCTGCTTTAGTTTCAATCAGTTCACTTAAAGGGCTGTCTTAGAATTACGAGCTAACCAAGGGCTGATCACTGTAGCATGCTCATACCTTCCTGTGTCTATTAACTGAAGCAGCACAGTACAACAGTCATTTCATAGCCAAGCCACTTCTCTTCCCCAGGGTAAGCACTCTAGGTCCAATAAACCCTACACTACTTTTTTTTTTTTAATCTAGAGAAAAGTAGGCAATTCTGGAATGATCTCCAGCACTGAATCAAATTATAATAAAACTATTTATATAATAGCCTAAGAACTCAAGCATTTGATCATAGTTAAATTCCTTATGTCCTATAATCAGGAAGAACATGCTTAAGTTTAAGGTCACACTTTTTTTTTTCTTTTCCAAATCAGAATCAAGGAAACGCATACAACAAAAAGACTGTTCCAAACCTCTGCTCAAACATGTAATTTGGCAAATAGCAAAAAATCACTTAAAAATTGACTACATATTTACTAACATTTAGCTACGTGGATTTTGAATCATAACAATTTATTGCATAAAATTGTTATCCAGAATGAAAGATCTCTGTCTAATGGTAAGTAACAGCCTTGACGCTTTCTTCTCAGGTAGCGCTGTCTCCTGAGAAGCAAGAACAACTGCCTTGGAAATTAAATTTCACTTTGCACCGAATAAAAAGCAAACTGGCAACAAGAACAGTATTTTTTAGCTTACAATTAAATTTGCTTGTAGCACAGCAGTAACTATCATTTACAATAAACTTTTTTATCAATACATTTAGTATGCTTCTTTTACTCTTTCTGCTGTATTTGGATTGTGACATTAAAAAAGTATTTCCTAGGGAATCTCTTAAGAAACAAACATTTACAATATGGGAGTGAACTCCTAGATATTATATACTATTATACCCTCACACTTCTTTCTAATACGAATTTTGAAGTATACATAAACCTACTCCCTTTTCCTATCACGTAACCTCAATATTTAGCCTCATCTTCATAAAAATAGAAGAATCTTGTAAAGAGAACTTTACGTTTAGATAATCCATAATTTGACAGATTCTATGTTTTAAAAATATAAGGGCCTACCAAACAGTCTCACCAATCATCCCAGCAAAATTTGCTTCAGCCTTCACTTACATATCGTCTGATATTTTGATTAATAGCCACACAAAGTACTCTTCCTTCATAAGAAGGGTACCAGCGATACCTTGCAGACACTGATCCTTACCGATTGAAACACCAGTCACCACCAGAACACTAGGAACGCCATGGAGCAATAATTATTTGGAACGGTATTTTCACCTTAAGAAGTCCATGACACATTACCTTATATTTCCAAATAGTCTAGAAAAAAGATCACACAGTAACATTCTCATTTACTCCTTAATTATTTATTTACCGCCACTTAAACCATGACACTTTAAAAAAAAAATTGAAATTTCTAGGCAAGAATTAACTTCTTATACAACGGAATGCTACAAGGAATACCACATTTATTCCACATGCAGTATGATAATACTGCGTTCATTCCACCTACACTATATTTCTAGTGTGAGTCTTTCATTACTAAAACTTGATTCCTCCCGAAAGCAATCTCAAACATCATTCTGAATGGAACAAAACGGTAATGCAACTGCGCAACTAGAAACTGACAAGTAGGTGCAAGGACAATAATTTGAGACTGGACAAACAACTTGAATTCTGAAGTTGTGTAATATTATTTACCTTAATAGCACTAACTTCTTTAATAAGTATAAAAGAAACTTTCTCCATCATCTACACAAGATGCCCAATTAACACTTCTCAGACATTGTAGTGGAGAGAAAAAAACACCTGGCTTCAAAACAAGTAATTTGAAATAGTCGCTCAAATACATGTTTTCTGTCTTTTTATGCAAACACAGTTCAGCATTTCATTTAAACTTCAGTGGGAATATTAGACAAGGAGTGGCAATGTCCTCACTCAAATATCTTTGAGAGTTGACAATCTTGCTTATTTGTCAACCATCCTCTTCTGCAAAGCTTTCTGAACAGGACAGAAACATTGAGTTCATGAGGAAACTACTATCAAAGTAGTATCTGGCTTCTATAGACTTGTTTGAGCCCTATGTGTCTAGCTGTTAGTCTGAATACAGAACTGGAACTATGATTTCCAGTGGTCATGGTTCATCCGTCCAAGCTGATTTCTTGTCACCCACAGCTTTTCTGACATGGCCACATTCATGCTGGGAACGTGATCTTGTGCTGTGAGCGGGTCAACAAGAAAAACAAAACAATACTCTTGCAAATGGTAAGATGCAAATGGCAAGATGGAACCAGAGAATTGAGGGGATAGCAATAGGCAATAGTTAACTTTCTATACTTTATCTTACCAGAGTAAATCAGTGAAAACTTAGTTACCTCTCTTCTAAACATATCGCATAAAGCCAGACACAACTGGCTAATAACAAGTGCTGAAAGTTATTGTAGTCAGCAGCACACCAATGGTTATTAGATGGTTTGCTTTCTTGTAAACAGAATGTGTTATGAGTTATTTCTTGACATTGACCTCAAAATAATTTTTACAAAGCAACATTTATTTGTTGAAGCCCAGATAGAAGAAACACAAAAACAGACTGTCCAACACCAATAAAGTGAACCGATTCTCTATTGACTCTTCTCTTAACAATTAGATGGCATTCTTAAGAACACATTACTTCTGTGTGTGTGTCTTTTCCATCCCCATCAATCTTAAAACTTAGTGTTTTTTAACTGGAAAAGAACTCACAAGACTTTATACTAAATATGAATAAAAACAATAAAATGGGATGTTTCTGCTGTTGGCTCCAGAATCTTCTTTTTAATCAAACAGGCAGTTTCATTTAAAACCAGGAATGTTTTTAAGAAACTATTTTCAACTATAACAGCACAAAAAGGATGCAAAACAGAATCTACTAGAGTGGACACTGTGTAAATGAAACATACAAATAAACTTTGGCCCAGTTTGCTCAAATCTACAAAATGCAAACCAACACTGAAGACAACTAGCCGTAACAAAAACGGCTGTGCCAAACTTAGCATCAGCAACAACAAAAGTAGTACTTTACACAGAAATGACCATCGTGTTAATAAGCAGCTACTTTGTTTCAGAGATGTGGATGTAAAAATAGAGAGATGCGTGTGTAGTAGTAGTGATAGCTGATCTGGTAAGTATTTGGGACTATTTGTAGCAGGGTCAAAACTTCATGACTTAGGAACTTCCACTCATTTGTGTGGAAATGCATGAAAAATGTCTTCCTGCACCAACTTTTGTTCTATTGGAACACGAACCAGGATAAAAAGGAGTAAAGGGGCTTACAAGCATTTATGGCTTGTCGTAAGATTTTAAAACCTCCAATTTGTCTTTCTAATCACAGATTTACCTAAAACACTGATGAAAACTGCAATACAGAATTCATACCTTAGGTTACCAACTTCAATTCTTTCTGTACACTTACTCTATTTTTGCCTCAAAAATATAGTCTGCAGACGGTAATTGTAAAAGGCATCATTCTACAGTATTTTGGTACCAAACACACTCTTTAGGAAAGCAACCACCCATGACTGCACTAAAATAAATTTAGTACGTTTGATTAATGTTTTCAATCCTTGCAGACTACAAAAGAAACCAGTTCCGATGCAAAGATCACTTACAATTTCTTCATTTGCAACATTATACATAAGACCTTTTTACATATATTTGGCTGTATCCCTAAAAATATTGGGACAGTAAAGTTCTAAAAGCTTATCATATGAAAGTTCACAGTCAACACATTAAGCTTGATGTCATTAAATGTAATATGCATCCTGAAAGACACGCGTTTCCAGTGGTGTTACCTCACCCTTTGCAATTCCCACTTTTCTATAAGATGCTCCACTTCACCTCCGAGAACTGCTGTGTTACTGTCATCCAACAGCAAGAATCCATTTCTCACTTCAACAATTCCTGAAAGCTTAATTTTTGTTCCAGGTGGAGTGTTCAGGCTAGAATTAGAAACAAAGCCAACTATTTCAAATATGTTTATTAATATTCTGCCACCAAAAACATATAAAATTCTACTCTTATTATACTTCTACCATTGTCATATATCTTAACAAAAAATTAGCATCAAACACCCTTGCAATAATTCCTTCAGTATGCACAGTACTTTTCAATAACTTCATTGGAACACTTCCTATTCATTACACAAAAATGTCATATTGCAAATTAGATTCTAACAGAGATGAATGTTTGCAAATTGGCTGTTTGGTTAAAAACCAATTTAACAATACCAAACTAAGGATGTGATTTGTGTAGACTAACAGAAGATGTCTCAAAGTCCATTGTCTAAGTTCCTCATCCTAGGATGCATTTACAGTTAATAAATAGAGGATCTCCAGATGGTTAATCATCTTATCTGTTTTAGACATTTAACTTAGGAAAAAATAAAGAGCTGTTAGAAAAGAAGCTTTCTATACATTACTAACAGCCAGGACTGTACCAGAATAAATACAAAAACCATCCATCTCGTACTTGTTCTTCTCTCATTACTCTATCTTCGTTACTCTATCTTTAAAAACACATGGATGCCCTCTGTGGTCAACTCCTACAAGGAGGTACCTTACCTTCTTTTCATGTGAACCCACCCTATGAAAAACAACAGCAGATGCGTGAAAGAATCACGCATCTCCAACCCATAATTGAAAGATATGACAAGAAGGACAATCTGGAAATTATGATTTTTCTTCTGAGAAACAGGACACAGTCAGTTCTAACCTTTCAACTGAGCGAAAATAAGCTCTTTAAAATATGCTAAAGCTATCATTGCAATCACAGGACCGTACCACACGGTGAAGAACATTCACAGTGGAGTCAGCCAATTTCAGCACTAGTGCCATTAACCTTAGCAATATTAATGGATTTTCGGTGTTGTTCTGATAAAGGCAAAGAAAATGAGATCAGAAAAAACAGACAAGAAATAAATACAGCAAAAAATGAAAATTATACAAAGGGGAGGGAGGGGTAAACAGAAACCCTAGTCATGAAGAAGTTAAAATTTAGAAGAAAACTGATTTTTATTTATTTATTTAAAGAAACGCTATGTACTGAAATAGTGTATTATTCCAGATTAATGTTCCAACTTCAAACCTGAAACAACTGCATACAACACAAATCCAATTTTCCTACAATGTTACTTGAAAAGAAGAACTCACATCATTACTACAGAATGATGAGTTCCCTGACATTTTTGAGATTTTATCTGAAAGCTTTCAAATTATGTCTTCTACTGGGTGTTCTTCTCTAAGTATTTTGAGATCTAGAATCTACTTACACAGAAGCCTGTTTGCTTTCATTTTCTGCTTTCTTTATATTCACCACATTACTTCTGATTACAAGTTCTGCTGGCTCAAGTTAAAATTAAAATATTAACTGTTCTACCTTTTAAGACAGCATCACTCTAAACTGCAAGCTGGCTCCTGCTCAGAAGGAGCAGTTTAACAGTAAAAGATAACATTTAGAAATGAATTATATATCTATATCTAACTGCTGCAGCTAGCAGAGAAAGAGAAGAAGAAAATATTTTTTTACATCAAAGTAATCTGAAAGAGCGAAGAGCAAAGCACACCATGACTCCAGAGACTAAACACTATAGATAATTTTCAGCATCTTCATAACCAAACACATGAAAAATCTCCACATTCAACAGCAATTATCTCTCTTATCCTTCATTTTTAACTTAAGAAATATTTACTAATTCAATCCAAGTTAAAGCTTTGCACATGGTAAAGCAGCACTAGTTGCATTAAGTTAGGTGTGTCAGGCCTGTGACATTCCTGCTACCAAAGTCAGACAAAAGGTCTGCTACTATTAAAAATTGGGAATTTGGCTCAAATTTGCACACACCCAAAATTCTGTGTGCTGTGTCAATTCCGACTCAGCAGATGGCTGCAAAAATTCACTTACTTCCATTATATACTTCTGCATAAACATTATTGTAAATTACATTCATATACACATTTGCATGCTGAATTTAAGGTTCTCCTTTATATACAAAATTTGAGAAGGAAACCTGTTTTGTCAAGCAATTTTTCCATATATTACTAAGGATAAGGATATTTAAAGTATGAAAGCAAAAAACTTTGAAAAGAAAGTTGTTCACCTTATTTTTGACATGCTACTGTATTCTATAGCTGTGCAGCTTGTGTGTCCATCGGTCATCTGTAAACGTAACATTCTGGGAGCAGCCTGAGATTCTTCGTTATCCTTTGGTGCAGCAACATTGCGTATTTTCTGTATTTGCAGAACACATGGCCCTTCCAGCTACATATGCAAAACAGAAAAAATAAAACTGTTAACACCATGAAGCAAACACACTGTAATATCTAGGCACACTAACAGATGCCCCCAGGCAAAGGAAAGTCTAATTTGATTGGGCAGTCATGCTCAATTTCTATCATCCATGTACTGTACATTCTAAAGCATGGTAAAAACAGCTTTTTCAGAGAAACAGTTGTGATGCTTCATACATCTCTGTGATACCAATTACGGAAAAGAAGTGAATGAGAAGAGTTGGCAGGGCAAACAAACAAAAACACAAATATTGTCACTTCCAACATACTATGGAGTCCAGGTAAGATTTCACATATCGTACCTCAGGGTCTTATTGACAAAGTGTTCTAAAGAAAGAAACAACAAGCTTTGAAGACTATCTGGTTGTATGAAGCACAACCACTTTGTAAACACTAACTAGAAACACAATTCTTCAAACAGAGGTACAATCAGAACGTAACAACATCAAGGGACACCACTATCTGTTGGTTACCTAAAAATGCAGCGTATCGTCCTATACACACCACAGTTTATGTTACATAAAAAAAAAACCACCAAAAAACCCCAACCAAACCAAAAAAAAACACTACAAAAAACCCAAACCAAAACCAGCCAACCAAACCACTTCATCACATTTCAGTTATAGCTGAGTATGCAGTCATTTTGATCCCTCTGAGAAATAAAAATGAAGAATCTGTCGCCACTCAGCTGATCTCTAGCACCTGAGAGACAGCAGAAAACATGAAAAGTGCACATTTCATCAGCTTCTTCCCTTTAAGAAACAGAATAGGTAGCCCAAAATATCACAAAATGAGAGCGGATAAACAGGAGGTGAAGATATATATATAAAGAAAATAGAAATGAGTAAATAAAAGAATAGAAACAGTGAAACTAGATAAATTAGAAGATGAGGATAGAGGAACTTTATTTAGGATGAGAACAAAAGAGAAAGGAAAATACTTTGGAATACCATAAAAGCATGGAATTGTACTACGAAGGGGAGGAAAGCAGTCACTAAAAGGAGCAAAAGCAGCACCCTACAGAGTTCAATTCTTAAATGTTTTTGTGATCTTGAGACAATACCTAGTAACATAAACAAACATTTCTACATAATTTTCCTGTTCTGGACACTTTCAAATAAATTTAAAATTTGAAAGCACCTGTATCGTTTATGACTTCAAACTGAACCATGGAAAATACAGCATTTAGGATGGAGGATTTCTCAAAAGCTAAAGAAGTTATGTTTATTTGGAATCTACTGAAACTTGGAAGCTTTCATATCTTTTTTCTTCAACAATGAATGTTTGAAGAAAAGAGCATATATAAGAAAAACGGTATTTTTAGTACATGGTGACTTATTTTTTTCAATAACAATTAAAAAACTAATTCTGTTTCTCATACGAATGGAAATTTTTTCCCTTTATTTCAACAGAAGCAAAAAAGGATAATCTAATGTATAGTATGAAAAAAGTTCCCCTCCTCTATCAGTTAATTAGAGCAATGAAGACACAAAAAGAAAAAAAAAATTCTTTTAGTTTTTTTGTTGTGCTGGTTTTGGCTGGGATAGAGTTAATTTTTTTCCTAGTAGCTGGTATAGTGCTGTGTTTTAGAGTTAGTGTGAGAATAATGTTGTTAACACACTGATGTTTTAGTTGTTGCTAAGTAATCTTTACGCTAGTCAAGGACTTTTCAGCTTCCCATGCTCTGCCACGTGCACCAGAAGCTGGGAGGGAGCATAGTCAGGATAGCTAACACAACTGGCCAATGCGGTATTCTATACCATATGACGTCATGCTCAGCATACAAAAGCTGGGGGAAGAAGAAAGAAGGGGGGGTATGTTCAGAGTGATGACATTTGACATTTGTCTTCTCAAGTAACCATTACGTGTGATGGAGCCCTGCTTTCCTGGAGATGGCTGAACACCTGCCTGCCGATAGGAAGTAGTGAATGAATTCCTTGTTTTGCTTTGCTTGTGTGCACGGCTTTTGCTTTACCTATTAAACTGTCTTTACCTCAACCCATGAGTTTTCTCACTTTTACTCTTCCGATTCTCTCCCCCATCCCACCAGGGGGAAGTAAGCGAGCGGCTGTGTGGGGTTTAGTTGTCGGCTGGGGTTAAACCACGACATTTGTACAGAATGATTCTTTCTATAGTAGTAAATCAACCACAATGCCACACTCATGGGTTGCTTCAAAAAAGTCTACGCTTGTCATAAATTAACACTAACAATTTTTAACAGTATACAAAGTTTTCGAAGCAAAGATAAAGAAACACTAGGCAACTGAGAAGCATTTCTAGTTAACTACAACTAGGTTTATCACTCAGCTGAATAGTAGCTTTACTATGATGGCAATTTCTTTCACAAATGTTGAGCAAATTCTAGTTCTAGGTACTTGCTTTTGCTTTTAAAAAATTGTTTGGTAGATCCAAATGATGAAGAGGAGGCAGACAAAATATTCTACCAGAGGCTCGCAGAAGTCTCACAGTCCCTAGCCCTTGTTCTCGTGAGGGGCTTAAACTTTCTAGACGTCTGCTGGAAATACCACACGGCAGAGAGAAAACAGTCGAGGAGGTTCCTAGAGTGCATGGAAGATAACTTTCTGACACAGCTGGTAAGCGAGCCTACCAGGGGAGGTGCCTCGCTTGA
>VZTQ01010533.1:0-39947 GCA_013400755.1 Pelecanoides urinatrix | reverse complement strand
GTCATAATGTGTGGGGCTGACTAACTCACCCTAGGAAACCCCCTAGTTGCTGCTGTCAGGGCTAAAGTCTGTACTCCGATGCCCATGATGATCATCTGTGTCCATCAAGGCTCCCAAGTGCTTTGAAGTTACAGTGAATTGCAGATGTTTAGACTCCTTTGCACATGGATTTTAAATTTTCTCTTCCACTGTCTCTTTCTTATATGCTCCCCTTACAGATTTTGCTGCCTGTCCCCGCTGCAGCCTACATTGCCTGCACACCTTTTATGCCACCGTACTGTTAATGAGCATATTTGGCACAGGCCCTGGTTTGCCACCAGGGTGCCCCCTCCCACGCACACACTGGCAGCTGCCTTCTCATACGTGAAGACATGCTTCACTCAGAGTCTGTCGCGTGAGCCAGTTTTAATATAGGATGCTCTTTCCTTTTGGCTCCCCACAGAGATCACAGAACCCTGTTTAATCCAGCTCACTGTCGATGTATGGTTGAGTCATAGAAGGTTTTTCTGTTGCTACATCTAATAGTGCTTTGCTATTAGGAGTGGAACATCAACCCACTTGGCTGGGAGTCGGCATTGTCACCCAGCAGCTCTCCTTGTCTGGAAGTTGTTTTGATTCTTTTCTTAGACTTCTCCCTCTCTGTGTCTTTCTCTCTAAAACATTAATTTCCTCTAATTAGACCCTCCTTAACAATTCTTTTTTCCCGTCTCCTCAGTTAATTTCCTCTAATTAGAACCTCCTTAATTCTTTTGCTAAATCAATTTCCTCCATTAGAACCACCCGCCATAATTTCTTTCCATCCTTTCAAAAGCTGTTGGAGTAGCTAAGCAAATTATGCTTCTGGGTAACCTTTATCTGTTACTTGGTATTTTAAAACAAGGACTGTCACAGGTTAGACAGGCACAATTTCCCCTTCCAGAGCTATGCTGGTCTGACCCCATTAGGTCATACTTAGCTGTGTGTTGTGCTTTTGTATACTTAATTAGGTGCTCTAGCTGTTCCTCTGGAATCAAGATAAGGCTGTATGTATGAATGAATTAAACATGACACTTCATTATTCAGATCAGATTTAACAGTATCAAAATCCATCTTTAAACGAGATCAAATTGCTCTCTAAGAATATGTAAAACCTCCTGCTCCTGTTAGCTGTTGTGAACCAGCTATTCCTAACTTTTTCTCTGCAGCCATGCCAGCTTTCTTCTCATGCCAAGCCTTTTAAGTACTAATTGTTTCTAAAACATGCTGTTTTTAAAAAGATTTTTTTTTGTTTGTAATTTACACAGTAACTATTAATGGCACATTGCTTTTCACAGTCATGCTGTGGGCCACATCAGCCGTTGGTATAAATGGGGAGGCAGCTGATTTACACATTATGGACCTTAGACCTGAGCTTCCTCTTCTACATTATGCAGTTTCTTCCCAGCTGAGACTGTATTATGCATTTCTCTAGCCCTTTAAGATGGACCATAGGAACCATCTCACTATGTCTGACCTTTCTGAAATCTACCAAGGATGACTCGCTCTCTTTCCTGATTTTGGGAAGAAAAGGGCCAAGTATTGGTGGTGACTGGGAGGAGCCATACAGTTTTAATGAAGTCTGTTTTTTTATGTAGTTATTAGAAAAAAGAAGTAAAGAAACACATTTGAGCTGCAGGAACATTCTCTCTCCACCACTGGTAGGTGCAGCACTGGTAGCTGATCGTGTTCCATTTTCTAGTACCCCTTTCTTAGATTAGCACCTACTACCAAGCATAGATCTGATGGTTTCAAGAAGTGTTGTGAAGGAGAGCGTTGCCCTGCTGTGATGCATGGTACAATAGGGCCCAGCTCACATGAGAGAGGGCAAAGAAAGCTACCTCACAACTGGCTTATGAGACTGCTGCTGGTCTTTGTAGCACAAGGACTTTCTCCTTTTTTTGGCTATGCCCAATGTAAGCCGCATAGCCTGCTCAAAGTCCTGATCACAAAGCAGAATGTCACCATGGGCCCTGAAGAGTCTCCTCCAGTAAGGCAGATGGGCCCTTCAAACTTGTGGAGTGCTTTTTACCACCATCTGATGAGAATCAGCAATGCCTCAGTGGGTAGATGCCTTGGGTGCCACTTGGTACAACAAGTGGAGTGATCCATGAGGAATGCTCTACAGGTATTCTACAGGGAGCTGGGTGAGGCTTGCAGCTACTCCATCCCTGTCAGTGCCACTGTCAGCTTTCTGGGCAGATTCAAAACATTTTAGCCAAGCTCAGCTACTGTGGGAAAGCCATACTGCTGCCCTCTTTCACACTTCTTTCCTTCTGACCTTTCCAAGCCTCTAGCACTCCACAAAGTCTATTCTGATGGAAGTCGTGCAGAAGTTGTAAGATCTACTTTATTTCCTTTGCAGTCTTAATAACTATGCAGAAAAGTCCATTTGCCATCACTTCCCATGGAATTTTGGAGTAGGATTGGATGGAAAAATGAAACACATTAGGGTTTTTGTTTTTGACAAAATCCCTAATGTTTGAGATGGGAATAGGATGTTTTTGGGCAATCTCACAAGGAATAAAATGCTGGTGGTGCTGGAGCGGGGGTTGTTTGGGAAGGATAGATTCTCTAAAAAGATATGTTAGAAGGCTAAAAAAAGCTGTCTCGTTCTTCTCAGAGGAGATGAGAGAGCAGGAAGAGGGAATTACCAGGTTGGATTGCTCAGACTGACAGTCGACTACAACGGAATAGCTGCTGTTCTCTATGCTCCTTGAGAAGCCCATCTTGCTGGTCTCCAGTCCATTCCAGCTGAGGACAAAGAATGGCTAGAGATAGAGATAGGCAATCCAGTAGACAATGTTGAAGAGTAGGAAGGCGGTGGGGAAGAAGACGCGAGAGTAGGAGTCCAGGCGGGATATGTGAATTCGGACCCTCCCCTCCCTCCACGTTCCTGTCTGACAGTCCTCAATGCAGCAGAAGAACCTCTCACATTCCTTTCCTTCCAGGCACGGGGAGCCAGGGTCTTCATCCTCATCCTCCTCTATCTCCGGGGGCCAGTGCATGATGTTGTTGATGTTGATGGTGGTAAAGGATGGCATCACCTGTGCACTGGCAGGCGGCTATAATGAGGAGAGGTAGGTGAATTAAAGGGAAGGAAAAGGCAAGAAAATATTTTATAGACACCAAAACTCATCCAATTGGCAATAGATAGATCATAGCATAAGTGCAGTTCAATGGAGAGGGATGACTGATCATCCCCCATCTCTGCACCTGGCTGTAAATCACCACCTTGGCCTATTGTGAGGACTGGCAGCTCCCTGCATGACTCTGAGTTTCCTCCCTGGCACCCTAGGGCATAGCCTTAGTCAGCAAAGATCTTATTGCTTTGATTCCCCATTTCTGCCATTAATAGTGCAGAAGCAGGACCTGTAAGGTTTCAGCTGTGCTAGCCTCTTCCCTCATTCCCTTGAGCTCAGCTGTCTCTGAAGACACAGCATGCAGTCCAGATGTGTCTTGTGGTTGCTGTCAGTTACTGGAGATAAGCTGGGGAAAGGCTGTGTGTGACTCATAACCTCTTGGCCCAGGAGAAGAGGCATATCATCAGCCTCATGGAAGAGCTCTCTCCACCTGTGCTGGGAAATGAGGCTGGCACAGAAGAGATGTGTCTTTTTTGGTTTCAGTTCTGTCCCAGTTCAGAGGCCTGTTTCAGCTGATGTGTCAGAAGTACCTGCCATGAGCTTGGGCAGATCTCAAGAGGATGATGACCACTCTGGGTTCACTATCCCCACACTCAGGAGGTTTTCTGATGGACAGACCACAAAAGAAAGTAGGTTTCTGCATCTCTCTGACCTAAGATACCTCTGTAATCCACAGGGGTCAAACTGGTACAGGTGGAAGAACCTGGGTGTGGATCACCCTGTCTTAAAGTGAACATTTACATTTGGTCATGTGAGTCATCCTAAACTGTACTGATAAGCTCTCCAGCAATTTTGAAGAGAGCATAGGGTGCCTGCCTCTGACAGGGACCTCCTTGTTTTAGGGGAGCCTCAGCTGCTTTTTCAGGTTGTATCTCACTTTTCAGGTGCTCAGATGCAGCACATAGAGTGGTCTGAGGACCTTATGAACCCAGTATGGGTCAGGCATTAAACCACATCACCAGTTTCCAATGCAGGCTCAGGAGGGATATTTCTAAATAGCTTGGGGTTCTAACAGCATCCACCTCTGCTGGCCCCTTTGACCTACCAGTCTGGCTTTCCTGTTGTTGTGCTCAAGTGGTTTCTTGTTTCCCACTAGGTAGTTCAGTGTAGCGTACTCCATGAGAGCTGCAAAGACGAAGATGAAGCACACAGAGACAAAGAGGTCCATGGCTGTGATATAGGAAACACGGGGAAGGTGCTTGCGGGAGATGGTACTCAGGGTGGTCATTGTTAGCACAGTCGTGATACCTAAGAGAGAAAAGAGCTGGTTTAAGTAATGAAGAGGAGCACTTCTGTCTTCTACATGCATCCAGCCCCCAAAACATCCCCATTTCCCCTCTCCTGTGGGAGAGAAATTCCTCTGGTTGTCTGGTCCCATTTTTGCTCTACTCAGCAAGACTCTGGTCTTGAGGTGCCCTCTGAAAATGCTCTATGGAAAAAGAGCTGTTCAAAACCCAGGTGTCACACAGGCCATCAATGTGGACTGGTAAAGGAGTGGGGAACTCAGACTCTGCTTAAGGCTGTACACAGGAACAACTGCTTGGATGATGGGAGGAAAGTCCAAAGGAAGGACATGCTAAGAGGCAATAACACTGGATGGATGGCTTTGGGCAGGCAATGAGTGAGTTGGGATTCAGTCAGTGATGTCTGGCTGAGTCAGCAATAACCGTGGCAATGCCTCAGATGCCACAGGACTGCTATTTCTGTCTGATATGAACCAGAGCTGGAATGCAAAGGCCTCTGTTCTTGTTCTCCCTTTGTCTTTGAGCATTTACTCCCAGGATGAATTCAGCCCAATGCAAAGCTCATCATAGAATCATAGAATAGTTTGGGTTGGAAGGGACCTTTAAAGGTCATCTAGTCCAAGCCCCCTGCAGTGAGCAGGGACATCTTCAATTAGATCAGGCTGCTCAGAGACCCATCCAACCTGGCCTCAAATGTTTCCAGGGATGGGCCATCTACCACCTCTCCGGGCAACCTGTTTCAGTGTTTTACCACCTTCATTGTAAAAAATTTCTTCCTTATATCTAGTCTAAATCTACCCTCTTCTAGTTTAAAACCATTCCCCCTTGTCCTGTTGCAACAAGCCCTGCTAAAAAGTTTGTCCCCATCTTTCTTATAAGCCCTCTTTAAGTATTGAAAGGCCACAAAAAGGTCTCCCCAGAGCCTTCTCTTCTCGAGGCTGAACAACTTCAACTCTCTCAACCTTTCCTCATAGGAGAGGTGTTCCACCCCGCTGATCATTTTTGTGGCCCTCCTCTGGACCTGCTCCAATAGGTCCATGTCTTTCCTGTATTGAGGACTCCAGAGCTGGATGCAGTACTCCAGGTGGGGTGTCACAAGAGTGGAGTAGAGGGGCAGAATCACCTCCCTCGACCTGCTGGCCACACTTCTTTTGGTGCAGCCCAGGATACGGTTGGCCTTCTGGGCTGTGAGTCACATTGCTGGCTCATGTCCAGCTTTTCATCCACCAGTACCCCCAAGTCCCTTTCCACAGGGCTGCTCTCAATCCCTTCATACCCCAGTCTGTATTGATACCAGGGGTTGCCCCAACCCAGGTGCAGGACCTTGCACTTGGCCTTGTTCAACCTCATGAGGTTCACATGGGCCCACTTCTTGAGCTTGTCCAGGTCCCTCTGGATGGCATCCCGTCCCTCAGGCATGTCAACTGCACCACTCAGCTTGGTGTCATCTGCAAACTTGCTGAGGGTGCACTCGATCCCACTGTCTATGTCATTGATGAAGATATTAAACAGTACTGGTCCCAATATGGACCCCTGAGGGACACCACTCATCACTGATCTCCATCTGGACATTGAGCCAGTTGACCACTACTCTCTGGATGCGACCATCCAACCAATTCCTTATCCACTGAACAGCCCACCCATCAGATCCATATCTCTCCAATTTAGAGAGAAGGATGTTGTGGGCGACCATGTCAAAGGCCTTACAGAATTCCAGATAGATGACATCAGTAGCTCCTTCCTTGCCCACTGATGTAGTCACACCTCATAGAAGGCCACTAGGTTGGTCAGGCAAGACTTGCCCTTGGTGAAGCCATGCTGGCTGTCTCGAACCATCTCCTCCATATGCCTTAGCTTCTAGGAGGATCTGTTCCATGATCTTCCCCGGCACAGAGGTGAGGCTGACAGGTCATAGAATCATAGAATCACTAAGGTTGGAAAAGACCTCTAAGGTCATCGAGTCCAACCGTCAACCCAACACCCCCATGCCCACTAAACCATGTCCCTAAGCACCTCATCTACACGTCTTTTAAATATCTCCAGGGATGGTGACTCCACCACTTCCCTGGGCAGTCGACAGTTCCCAGGATCCTCCTTTCTACCCTTTTTAAAAATGGGTCCAATGTTTCCCTTTTTCCAGTCATCAGGGACTTCACCTGACTGCCATGACTTTTCAAATATCATGGAGAGTGGCTTGGCAACTACATCAGCCAATTCCCTCAGGACTCTGGGATGCATCTTGTCATTAGGCTTCCCTTGATCAGGCAGCCTATAGTAGACATCAACCGCAAGGTTCCAGTTGTTGCCTCGATCTCTAATTCTTACCATAAGCTTTCAACCTGCTTGTGACTATTCTTCAGAGACAGCTCTTCACAATCTATCCATTTCTTGATGTAGAGGGCAAGTGGGTAGGAGATGATAAGGAATCTCTTTTGACTTGAACAGGGCTTGGAATTGTATTTGCAGCAGCAGTAATGCTTACAGACCTGTTTCCAGAGGTAAAGTATCAGGAGCCAACAAAGGATCAGCTGCAAGAGTTGGTATCGTGATCTCATCCACTGCTTTTTGGGATGTGGAGAAGAAGCAGGAATTCTATCTGTTCCTCCTTCTCTAGCATTCATCTAAATCCATCTGCCACCCTTTCCTGGGGTCACCCCAATGGGTCTGGGTGGGAGCATGGCAAGAGATTTTAATATTTTCCTGCTGTATTTGCATTAGGAGGTGTGATGTGACTTCCCATATATTTGAAATGCCAATGGAACTGGTCCCGTTTATATCTCCCTAATGTAGGCTGACAGGCTTGAAATGTACTGGGGATCATTTGTATTAAGTACAACAGGGGCTGTGGAGAGAATACATTACTCTCAATGAGCTGAGGTCCCTTCCCACAGACAGGGGCCCCCATCCTAAGGAAACTTGCCTTTGTTTTTTGAGACAGCCACCATAGTGGTGTCAGCCATGCAGAACATTTTGCCTCTTGCTATTCATTCCTTTCCCAGCCACAGACGATGGCGTACCCTCACCTCCATTGGAAATGACGCCCCACTCCTCCTCCTGCTCTCTCCCTAGGCACCAAAGAAATTGATTTTGACAGGAAGGTGGGGAGAGATGGTCAGAATGGATGGGCTCTGAATAGCCCTGCCTGATGCTGATGGCTTCTCACCTCTCCTCTCCCTCCCCGCAGAAGCCTGCAGGCAGAGCTGCGAACACTACCTCCAATTAAAGGGAAAGTCAGCAGGGCTGGTGGGAAGGACAGCGCTGGGAAGCAGAGCTTGCTGCAAAATGCAGATACAGCCAAAGTGCATCAAAGATTCGTAAAGAATTCTCTAGTGCCTATCAGAGCAGGATTCCATCAATGTAAGCTTTTTCCTGCCTCAAAGAGCCACTGCAGGTTGCTGAGACAATAGGCAGAGCAGTCCTGGACTTCCACTGTGGTGTGACTGACCCCATCAGTCACAGAAAGAGAAATGCTGTACCTACAGGGCTTCCACATCCTGCCAGAGCTTGGCCAAGCAACTTTGCTCATTACCCTACAACCTTCATGTCACTGGTCCTGCACTAAGCCCATGAAAAGTCATGAGGAAATGCAGAATACATGCACGTGACAGGAGCCTTTTGGCCAGCATTGCAATGCCACAGCTCACCCCTTTCCTCTCCCTTTTGCCACATGAGAATACCACATTGTCAACTTGGAAAAGACTGTGTTCAGGATTCAGATCAAGATATGAGAGTGTTGTGCTATCCTGAAATAATCCAGTAGTTCAAGCCAGGACAGCTGGAGATTTGGTTGAGCTTAAGGATAGGTGTTACAAACAGAAAGATGGAGGAGTGGACTATCCTCCAGTAAGCTGAATAATGCCAGAAAATGACAAAGTGCTTTAGAAGGTTTTGTACTCCAACACCACCAGTCTGCTAGCCTTGCAGGGTTTGACAAGCATCAGACATGCAACAACCTGTGTCTTACCCAGAGATGTCCTGGCTGGCGTAGAGTCTCTCTTGATCCAGAAGGAAACCCAGGAAAGAACAACAGTCAGGATGCAGGGAATGTAGGTTTGAATGGCAAAATAACCCATACGTCTACTTAGGTCAAAAGAAACTGTCATCACCATGTATTCCCCTAGGAAAAAGCAACAGAGACATTGAAATCATAACATGTGGCTTCCTAAAACACAAAAATGAGCAAAATTTCAGAATTTGGAGTGTTTCTGATGAGGTTTTCTTGTTGCTTTAAGTGCCTGGCTGGCTGGCTTTCTGGCTGGCTTTGTGGCTGCCCAGATTGTTAGCTTCACGGACAGCTGTGTGGCTGGCTGAGTAGGTTTGGTGACTTGCTGGCATTGTGGCTGGCTTGATGATTTTGTGGCTGGTGAACTCTGTGGCTGCCTGGCTGGCTCTGTAGCTGTCTGACTTAATGTCTTTGTCACTAATTTAAGAGCTGACTTTGTGGTTACCCAGACTGCATTTGTACTGGTCTGGCTGTGTGTCCAAGCACACTGAAAAACAGACTGTCTGGAAAAGTTTTAGGGAAGAAACTACAGAGAATATTCATTTTCAGCTGATTGCTGCAAGGGTTTCTTTTCTACAGAAGCTATTTAGCTGTAACAGGCTACATGGCCTGGCTTGCCAACTAACTACCTGAGCTGTGACAAAGGAGGTGTCCTTCAATCACTTTCATCGAAACTCTGGTTCTGCCCCTGGAAAAGTCATGTGGTGCTGTACATCCTAATTGTTCATTTGGCAACTTGGAGCTGAGGTTCCTCCTCTTTTTCAGAGGCTCCTAGTGAGTATTGGAAGAAAGCCACCTGACAGCTCTAGGGTTAAGATGGAGCTTGCAAGCAATTACCAAAAAGAGAATTACAAATGTCAGACAGCCACTGGTGCATTCAAGACACTTTCACTGCACCACTTCTTGTTGTGGTTTGTGCTGCCTTTCTACCCATGTTAGAGGCTGGCTGCCAGTGTTGGCAACAGCAGCTTTCTGCAGAGTGGGAGAAGCACTACCTGAACTTGCTGCTTCAGAGGGCTTAAAAATATGAGCTCACCCCACCTGCAGGAACCCAAAAAGGCTTTCCTCGATTGTATGTGGGAAGGAAAGGGGATGTGAGCTATTATGAGGAGGAGGAGCTGAAGGGCCTCCATTCCCTGGTTTCTTCACACATGCAGCCTTGTTCCTGTCTCTTAAAGCAATTCAGATGTTCATCAGCCTCATACAACTTCACAGAAGGAAAGACTGAGATGTGCAAGTTCTGATTTCCCCACCCCTGTTTCAATTATAAGCATCACCCAGGGATCACATAGTACGCACATACTGCAGCAAGAGGGGATCTGAGCTCCATCTCCTCTCCCTCCTGATCCTTCAATTAGGGATAGCTTCATTCACATCAGCATTGTCAGCCCACAGTTCACAGATGTCAGTGGTTCTGGCCTACCCCTGCTTCATCTTCCCCTCACCCTTCATCTCCATGACTTCTGCTCCCTCTAGCAAAGATCCATCCCTTCATTCTTACGTTTCTCTAACTGTGCTGTTGTGACCTTCCTCCACCATTGTGAGGCTGTCTGATGACTCCTTTGCCTTCCACGAGGTCTCCAACACACTGGTGTTTCTGTGGGCTGTCTCCCTTTCCCTCACCTGCCCCAGTCCTGAGAACTTCCGAGGTGTTCCTCAGCCCCGTGAAGTCAAACTGGTAGAGCCTCCAGGTGCGCTGGTCAGAGACCTCGATGGAGTAGCGCCTCCAGCGATAGACAATCTCCTCACGTGGGTAGCCATCTGGGGAAAGGGGCAAGGACATCAATTAAAGAGTACATCTTGTGCCTCCACTTCATTCACCACCCTGACTGCAAAAGCACTGGCATCTCACTCTAGCTGTTTTGTAAACATGAAGCTTTCAGGCAGGTGTTTCTCATGCCTTTTGTTTAGATTCCCTTAGGCATCCTCACACGCAATGGGAGTAGGGACAGCATCTCCCCTTGCGGGCCACTTCAAATCCTAGGGATGAGAAAAGCAATGCTAGAAACGGAGCCTTTCTAAGGACTGCACTGGTGGGAATGAGACTTGGGTTGTTGTAAGAGGACTCCCCCAGCCTGAAATCTTTAAGGGTTTTAGCTCCCTGGGGCAGCATGGAGCCTTCACCACTCCTCATGACTACTTTCCCTTCCGCTTCCCTGTACACCAGGAATACAAAGCTGCCAACACGGGAGATAGCATGGCTGTGGCTGCTCTGACTATCTCTGTACCTCTCACCCTGGAAAAGAAGGGGTGCATTCTCCATGGAGAAGGAGACCTGGCTCCTGCAGGCTGGAGCACGGCTTCTCCTGGCTCTGGCTTTCTTGACAAAGAAACAAGCCTACTGTTCAGCAGGGACCTTGACACCTACGAGAGAGTTCCTTAGAGGAGGGAAGGAGCAAGAGCTTGGCAGCTAACTAAAAGCATGTTTCTAATTATCAAGCATGTATGGCATGTACTGTTAATTAGCAAAGAATGAGGGATGATGGGAGAATCTCCTCAGCATGCTGCCTCCCTCTCAAGCACCTCAGAGCCATGTGAGCTCTTCAGTGGCACGGGAAGCAGGAGAGACGAACCCAAGCTAAGATGACTAAATCAGATTTCCAACCAACGCATGAGGACAGGAATCTCTTGGTGCAGAAAGGCTCCCTGCAAAATTACCAGTGGAGATGTGCCAACATCAGCAGCCCTGTCTGCTGATGAGAACGGAGAAGTGGGGACTGAGAGGGTAAGTCTGAGTACTGGCCTTGGGTGCAGAAAGTGGCCCTATCTCTGGGCTGAGGTCTGGAAAGCCAAGCTGTTCCCTCAGAGAGCGGGAGAAGGAGGAAGATGCAAGGCAGGATAGGTGCCATTTGTCTGCCAGCCAAAGGGATATATTCAGAGTGACCAGAAGGTCAGTGAAATAATCATCTCCAACCATCCACCCAAATTAAGGAGAAGCTCAGAGATGCTGTGAATCTGACCCTGAAGATCTTTGCTAGCTCAGGAGTGGGAGGATGCTTCAGGGCGTGATGGGTAATGGTGCAGGAAGAGAGTCATAGATATTAGGTGAAAACTGTAGCTAAAAGGGAGGATGGTCTCCCCAGAAGAGTTTTACTCTACTGCGGTTTCTCTATTTGGTTTCTAAAACTATTTTAAAAATATGTATACTCACAACTGGAAAAAACCAAAGGGCAGGAGTGAGTGTCCATTGGGAAATTCTGCAGCTGGAGCAGACATTCAGCCTCAATTGTCAGCCTGAGAGAGGAAGAGAGAGAGAGGGAGGCTGAGATTTTATGTTGGTGAAGGTGGTTTGATTCCTACACCACAATGTGATAGAGGGATTCTCACTTCCTTGAGACAGAAACACTAATTTGTTGAAGATCAGTCTGTTGGCAGGAACATTTCAAAACAGCAGCAAAACAAAACACATGTTTGGATATTTTCAAAGTGGGAAAACCCATCTAATTTTCACATTCAAAAAGCCTTTTTGTTTAGTGAGCTTTTCAGATTCATTTATGGGAATGAGAATTTATGGTAACAAAAGCCAAATGTTTATAACCAGAATGAAATAGCTGTACTGACCAACATAAACTTTTAAAGGATTTTGGTTTAGGAAACTATTTGTAGATTTGACTTTTTTCTAGGTATAATATGGAAGAACAGTTTGATCTTTTGGAAGCCTTCATCCTGGGAAGAGGAAGCCCATTCTGCAACCAGTACTGCATGTGTACTCCCATCAGCACTGGGAGACATCGCCACTACTCTGTCCCAAGGCATCTGGAGACCTCCTCTACTTTGACCAGCTTCTTGTTCCCTCACCTCAGCAGCCAGCTACAATGCCTGCTGGATGTACCTGAGTGTGTAGAGCACTTTTCCATCATTCCAGATGCGGAGGAGCTGATTAGGAGTGGTTATCCAGTGGGAATCGGCCCGCTTGGAGTTCCTAAAAAAGGTATCTGGGATCCAGATGCGGCTCACCATATTGGTGTTCAGCGTGAGGGCCTTCAAGGTGCTGTTGAAACGAAGACGCCGGTCATACCATGTCTGAGCAAAGAAGATATCAATGGTGTATTCCTGTGAAAGAGAAGGAAGAACATGTCTTTCTGAGAGGGATTCAGGCAAAGCAGAGCCCTGTCCTCTGGCCTGCAGGCCACCACTTTGGAGTTACAGCCTGAACATTTGCTGTTTAAGTCTGGGAGCAGGTGTTGGTGACCACTGACACCTTTCCAGGCTCATCTTTAGCTCGGGGTCAGGACATCCATGTCACACTTAGGAAGAACCAAAGACTGTGTGTTCACTGGTGGACTGAGCTGTAGCATGTTTGGCCTGACCCATGCCTGGAAAGCCAAGGCCAAGGGCTTGGGCTTCTTCTTGATGGACAACTCAAGCCAAACACTCCTTTTAAGCACCGGCGTGAAGGGGCAGTGTGGTTGTTGGCTGAATCCAGTCCTAAGTTCAGCTACACCTTTCAAACACAGGGAAGGAAAGCTGCTCATCAGCTTACCAGAGAAGGCAAGCAGACAGCTCTTTCTGTTATTTATTATGATACAGCCCAGCAGTGCTCCATACACCTAATTTATACGTACAGCAATAGTAGTGTTGTGTATAAACCTAGTGAGAATCCATTCCTTGCTGCAGGACTTATACTGTAAATGGTTTATATAAAAAAAGGAAGCTCTAAGGTTCCTGGGCAGATACCCCTTGCTGAAGATTAGAAAAGGAAGCTGGGGCAGGGGCTGCTATGGACCCAGCTCTTGCTGCAACCAGTTCAAAATCTTGAGTCTTTTGCAGACAGAAAACAGAGTTTCCACCATAATGAGGACCTTCGGTTTTGGTGAAAGACAAAGTGTCCTAGCTCACCCATAACTAGCATTTCTGGCAGGTGGCACCTGTTTGGATTGGACTGGCAGTAGTCCACATCATTAGCCCACCATTCTGCTGCTTGCTGCTGCAAGCCAATATGCTCCTTACCCTCTTTTTCAGCCTGCCTGAGAAGTTGCTAATTAGTGCCATGCAGGAGCATGTCTGGCACTCAGTGGCTGTCTGAACCAGGCCCCCAAATCCAGTTCCACCAGCCCACTCTGAAGGCTGTCACCTGCTCCTGACAGCTCCTCTCTGATTTGGACTTTGCTCCCTTTCACTCCTGTTAAACCCCCATGACCACGGAGGCATTGTCTACCTCTCTCCTGTGGGCAGAGATGAACAACGTCTGACTTTGCCATCTCTCCCTCCCATTCTCCTCCTCCCTCTATTGATTTATCTTGGTGGAATTTTTATGACCGCAGCACATCCTCCCCCCACTGCCCTCGCTGCTGGTTCAGAGCCAACTTCCTCAAACCATGCAGTTAAAATAGATGCAGCACTCTTAGTGCACTCCCTTGGACAGCATGTCCTGCCTGAGGAGGCAGAGCAGGGCAGTGCACGACTCCCCCATTCATTTTCCTCGCTGTCGCTCCACTGTCAGCCAACCGGTGATGACTGATTGGTACCGAAAACATCGCTTGCATAGGAATGAGGTCATGAGAAAAGAGCATTTGCCATCAGGCAGTTGAGTCTCCCTCTGGGCTGATCCTTCACCCTGGTTAGACACAGGGATGAGCAAAGGTGATGGGGATGAGGTCCTAACATATCTCTAGATGGGGACAGATGCAGCATGTTCAAAGTGATGGTGTTGCCTCTACAGTTCATTCAAAACAGACACGAGGAGACACAGAGCTAGAATAGCAACAGCCCTCAAAGCCAAGCACAGAAGCATGGCCACTGCCTGAAAACAGGAGGTGGGGAGAGCCCATTCCAGCATCTGAATGCTCTGGATCGCACTGGGTACTGCTTGGACATAGGGTATGTGGTGATGAAAGCATGGATCAGATTGTGAAACACTGAAACAGAGCCCACAGGCAGGTAAAGAAGCATTGGCACAGCAGGGACAAGACGGGGTAATGGCAGCCCAAGAAAACTAAATATGGGGAAGGCTAACTTTATTCTGCTTGGGCCCACTTTCTTTTCCTTGCCAGCCGTTAGGGCCAAAATAACACAACACTTGACATATTCTCCCCCATCCCTGCAAACCCTGTTTGAACCAGTATGAGCTTACATTGCTCCTCCTCAACAATATCTCTGGTGTAGGAGAAAGCAACCAAAAATGCAATGATAAATCCATGTTAGATGCCACTATCAGTTTCTAACTCCTAACTGGAGTCACTTGTGAGATCTCGCTTCTGGGCTGGCTGCTCAGGTCAGACGTCCCACTGTAAAGTTCAGCATTCAGGTCTGGAATAACTGATGCCAACTTTTTGGGAGAGTAGAGGGTCAGTTATCCCAGGGGTTTAGTATTTGTTGTCAAGCCCAGATTTTCAGAAGGGATCAGCATTAAAGAGCTCCTCTTGTGCCATTCATAGCCAGCCTTTGCAAAAGGTGTAGTGCAGAAGTCATTCAGCTCTTCTGAAAAATCTGAGCTGTTATTGGCACTGTCCTGTGGTTTGATCTAATTTCAGTGGCTATTATAAGCACAGCTATTCAAGAGGAAGAACTTCCTAGCTGAGCTGGCTCCCTTGCCTCTATGTTGGGAATCCATTGGGAAATGTTGGCATTTACAAATGTATTTTCATCCGGAATTATCTGAGGCAAGATTTGTACAAAAATGCTCTGGCCTTTGGGAGCACTTTTACCCTTCCTATTCTCTCCCCCATCCCATTGGGGGGGCGGGGGGACTGAGCGAGCAGCTCTGTGGTGCTTAGTTGCTGGCTGGGGTTAAACCACAACAGTTCCTGAAGACTTTAGCACCTCTTCCCATCAGGTACAGTTTGCATTGATGCTGCGGAACCTCGCAGGACTGCAGTTTTGCACTGATTATCTGTGGGACAGTGCTCAGACCTTCTCTGAGCATTAATCAGATCCCACTTAGCTGTAGGTATTTGACCAAGGTGATTAAAATAGGAGGTGTTTGACCATGGGTTCCCTGCAGTCATTGGAGAGGGGTAGGCACTTCTGGAGGGAGATCCCAATATGAAGTACAAGTTGTTTTCTGGAAATGCCTCACACTCTTGCTGACCTTAGAAGAGTCCAGGCTGATCAAGGCTGAATAGCTGAAGTTTGGCAGGATGAGCTCAGCCCCTCAAACTTAAAGCAGTGATGTTTCTTGAACTCCTGCACCCCTAGAGTTTCTCTCTGCACCTGATTCATTCTCAAGCATCAGAAAGAGACTTCTCAATACCTCAATTTCCCCATGTAGAAAAAGGTTATTATAAAATACACCTCCAACATTACTGTACCATCTGCTATGCAACACATGGAAGTTGTTAACTTCTCTCTAAAAGCATGGGCTTTTAAAGTGTTTTCAACAAAAGGAGCTAGCGAAAGAAGAGGAGTCACTCTAAGAGTTAGGTTGTGCCATTTGGATCACACGTTGGGTAGCACACACATGTTGGCATGCATGCAATATTACATCAAACTTCAGTCATAAAATAATAAACTACCCATAAGGCAAACACTGAAGACTGCCTACCCTAAATACTATCACATGAGTTTATCCAATGCTGAGGAAAGCCCTGCAGCATCACTGCTGCTAGTTGTGTGGGCTCATGTCCAACTCAGCCTTTCAACATGTCACTGCTGGCCCTTGGTCACCATCATCACCTGGCACTGCTGCACATCACTGATCAGTCCTTGTTTTCCTCATGTGGGCAGCACAGATGCTGGTGGAAACCCAATTCCAGAAAAATTGGGTAAAATTCAGTAAAATTTGAAAACATTTAATGGAAAAAACCCTGTCCTGTAAAAGACCATTTGTGGGAAATAAGGGGATATGGAGTTGACAAGAATATTTCATCTTGGAAGGAAAAAAAAGCAATAACAAAAAGATTTTACTGCACTCTCAAACCCTTTCACTTTTAAAAACATCGTTTAAGTGAAAAGCTATGGAATTTCCCTGTGAAAAATCATTCAAAGAAAATCCCAAATTTTTCAATCCAAAAGAAAATAAACAGGTTCAGAAATCAGCCTGTCCCCAGCACAAGAGAGTTGGGAGCTGGCCACTGTTCTCATTGTGTGCTACCCTAAGCCCTGTTCCTTGGGTGATCCCAGCCTCAGCTGCTCTGCCCTAACCTTTACAGTCCTGGAGCATCTCCCTGTTCCCCATCCTGATCTCCTGATACAGCAAGGACATCCAGCCTGGCCACAGTTAGCTTGTCCCTGTGCCTCCTCTCTCACCTCTGTGTGTATGTGCACACACATGGGGAATCAGCCCGTATTTTCAGTTGGATTTGGCCCCAAGAACTCAACTCTATACTAAGTGCCACTGTGGGTTCAGAGCAGATATGAGTTAGGGCCACCAAATTTCAGACTAACAGCTTGAACTCACAGGTTTAGCATGACACAACTTGAAATTAGCAGTTTGTATATTCAGGTGACCTTATGCACCAAATAAACACAGCTGTGCACTGCCAGAAGATCCTTTTCAAATGGCTCAAAGCAAGTTTGTGTGTGCAGTTCAGCTGACCCCTTTCAAGGGTGCAATTAGTGGGATACAGAGGAGTTGGTTGGTACCCAATGGTTCCTCTGTATCCATCTGTGAGCTTCTTTCTCTGTGTTCTTTAAGAGCTCAGCTTTCTGACAAATGCCAAAGAGAGAAGCAAAGCCGTGAGATGAAGATGTCTTAGATGTCTTTCTAAATTAGGATAAAATTAAGGATTTAAAGGTGTTTTTTTGCAACTTCACTTGTATTCAACAGCAATAAGAAAACCTCCAAATAGAGGAGACAGAGACCTGGAAACAGGTTCCTCCATTTTCCTCTGCTGGAGGGATAGCTTGGAAAAATCCAAAAAAACAGTGGGGCTGAGAGATTAATATCCCAGCCAGACTCATTCTAGCTTTTATTGTTCTGATACTTGTCTTTATTTATAGAGCCCTCTTCCCTCTGCACCTCCAAGCAGATCCCTCACTGCAGTACAATAAAGCAGGCTGCTTTCCTGGGAAGCATGGCCAGCATTTCAGGTGGGCTGATGGGTCTGTGCTGTCAATCACAGAGCTAAGCAAAGCAAGTATTACAGGCAAGCTCTTTGGGTTGCTGCAATTCAGGAAAATCTAGGGAGTTATTGGAGGAGACCCAGGAGTGGGGTGTATTTCTTTCAAGAGCTGGTAGGTTGCTCTGTGCAGTTTGAGGCAAGCCAGGAAGCCTCTCCTCCAGCCTCCCTCTTCTGCAAAACAGGGGTCAGCCCAAGCATCCCTCTTTCAGACAGAACTGTGTTCAGCAACTCCACACCCCCACAGCCCTGCACAGGCGAGCATTTTCCTCTCCACGACATCCCACGCATCCCTCCTAGCCTGCAAAAATCTCTGACAAACCCTGGGTGGCTCCCAGCAGCAGCCTCCATGTCCCAGGGAACACGCTCAATAATAGCAAAAAGTCTGGAGACACTCTCCACACCCAGATAACTAAATAAAATAACCTTATTTTATAGTAATTTTCAAATCTGATGCACAACTTGTCCCCACAGCTTGTGAGCAGGAACGTGCTTCTAGCATGACATGTGCAAGCATTCTCCAAAGGCAGCAAGCAGAGAGGACACGTACTAACTGCATACGCTAATGCCTGACGCTGACCACTTCAGCGAGTGGTTGGGCAGCATCAGGCTTCTCTCAGTTCTCCCATTAGTAGTGTGAGACTCCTCACTTGTAGATGCCTCTGTGTCCCTGCTCTGGGTGAGCTTTGTCTCCCCAACACGAAGGGCAAAAGAATGAGAATATAAGTTTCATTATGTTTCCAAGGTCCTCCTCTCTCCAAATCAGACCCCAGAGAGCTTTCTGGAGTGACAAGGGGAGCTCGCAAGGACAAAAGGAGCAGAGCTCTGACAATCTGTGTTTTCAAGGTGACACACTGAACTTCCCATCTGTTTCACTTCTGCAGCAACACTGGCAGCACTGTCCTTGTCTGAATGTCTTTCACCTCTGCCCAGGGAATCTCAGTTGAGACAGCGTTCTTTTTATAATGCAAACTCACTGTTAAAAACCATCACCATGTCCTGTGCTTGTGCCAGGAGCCTTCAAACAAGACATGCTGTACATGCTGCTCCGTCGATTGCAAACTCCCCAATCATGGCTTGCTTAGCCTTGGAGCCTCTGCAGATGGCAACTGAACAGGGCTTTCAGAATCAAGTGCTGGCTTCTGAGATCTCTGCCTGCCCATTCCCACACACTTCTGCTCGTACCTGCTCCCATATATGTGGGGACATCTAAAAGGCAGGCTTTAATATTCATGACAGACAACCACATCAGACTGTTTCTTTCCCCCCAAACCCTTTCTTCTGAGCTGTTCCCTTGTACCACTGCTTCCTGTCCTTCAGCGATGTTATCTCCTCACATGCAACCCCAAGATGGCTGCTGATTGTCGTGGTGCCCATCCTTCTTTCCATGGGAACATAGCTTGGCACACAGAGTCTCTCACTGTGAGCCCCAAGGGCATGTGACCTAGATGTGTGTGTTTTAGCATCTGATTAACAGTCATTACACAAAGGATCAAGGAAAGTCCTTGAGTTGAGACATGACATCAGCCAGACTCTGGGTTACAGAAGCACAGTCTCTCTGCACTGTCCCTGACGAGGTTATTACTGAAAAGGCAGAGGTGCGGACACAGGATGCTGTATGCAGATGGGGAAGAATTAATTAAAGGGGAATATACTGAACACTTCAATGAAGTATTATGCAAAGCACCACAGGGAAGGAACCACCTCCTTTTAGTTTGGTTTTTCATCATTCTTAGGACAGGACATGGCCTGGGTGGCAAGTCATGTGTAAACACCTTCTGATGCAAACAAGGCTGCAGCCCAGTTAGCATGATCTCCAGAAAATGCCTGGGCTGCTTGCATAGCAAAGCCACACTTGTCCAAAGTCTTGTTTGCATGTCAAACCCTACTGCTAAATGCTTAAATGCTCCCCACGATATTGGGCTTGAAGCAACTTTGTGCGGAAGAAGAAAGCACATGGGGGAAGAGAAGAGGTGAGGACAGAAGCACATAGGATAACTGGAAGAGAATACTTAGCGCTTCAGGCAGGTGCTCTTGTGTATTTGTCCTTTAAGCTCATGGGGTGTTTGATGAGACAAAAATAAATTTCCTTTGAAAGGGCTAGAAGATAAATCTTCTTACTGCATACAGTTAACTCCCCAGGATTGCTCCTCCAGGACAGCTTGACAAGATTCAGATGAGAAGCTGGAATTTCTTTAATTGAACTTCCCATTCCCATGCCACCCTCTGCGATTAAGGTGAAACACCAGGATGGGCAGTCTAATACTGCCCAGAACTGGGACAGCAGCTGCTGCAGCTCCCCTGTACCAGGCAAAGGAAGATAGGAGGTCCCACAAATCCCCCAAGGTGTCCAGTCCTAAACACGCCTGGGGAGGGAGGTCTGGGATGGTCAGATTGTCCCCATGGAGACATCTGCAAGTCTGCCATTGCCTGGGAACATGATCTGTTACTCCAGCTCTGACGTGCTCCTTGCCCCATCTCTCTGTCCTTACAAAACTCACTGTCCTGGGCTGCTGGATTCCCATGAGGCTGCCTGCAGGCTCCTGCTCAGTTCAGGAGCTGGACCTTGCAGCCTCACTGCCTCCTCCCTAGGATGGAGAGGCAGGAATGAGAGCAGTATCCTGTTGTGGCAGCAGGGAAATGGCTGTCAGGTGAAGTGAAGGAAGGCAGGAAAGTCCTCCAAACATTAAATGACATGAGTACCGTCAACTGTCAGAGGCATGTGGTTTTGAAGTATTAGAGCAAGCATCCTCCTAGGCTTAGGGCTCACCAGCTGGGCTTGACTCGCTGCCTCCAATCTGGTACCTCATACAGAAGGGACCGCCACTGGCATCACCACTGGCTTTGTCAGACCCCAGTACAGCCTACTGCTGCTGCTGGCTCACCACATGGACTAGGGGGTGGCAAAGTCAACATTGCCTCTGTGATTTAGGGTCTGATTCTCATTTACATCCAGTCCCTATTTGGGGGACTGAGGGTTTTGGAGAGGTAGAGTAGTCCATAGGAGTTCGTAGACCTTTGTAAAGGTCTCAGCATCTTTCCCTGTCTACTCAAGGACTGAACAGCCCATATCTGCTGCCCAATTTCCTTTGCTGTTTTTTCATCTTTCCAGGCTTTCTTGGGTTTTCCCTCTTTCCCCTTCACTCCTGCTCTAGTCTTCTTTCCTCCTCTCCGTGCCCCTCTCCACACTCTCCTTGGTCTGTAGCTCAGCACTCTGCTTCTCTGCCTCAGCAAGAAAGGCATTACCACCCTGCCCACACCTCTCCTCAAACAGAAACAGCTTCAGTTGTAGTGGCTCTATTCAAGCATCACATCATTTCTCACCCCCTTCCCACTTTCTCATGGGACTTTGCTTTGTCTGGTGAGGCCATATGCTCTCCAGGGCAGGGACTGCCTCTCTCTATGGACTGAAAGGTGTCTAGTGATCAAAGCTGGATGCCGATTGTCATGCAAAGAGAACAGACAAAGTCCCTCCCACTGCAGGCTTAGTGATGAATAAATTGCTACAGAAGCTGTGCTTTGAGGTCAAGACAGGAAGGAAAGGGTGGCAGAGGCAGGGAGCCATAGGAGCTCTGCTTTCTGTGTGGATCAGAGCCAGAAGCATCCTTCCAGTGCAGGAATTGCATGGCATGGCACAGCAGCATGCAAAACCAGAGGTGATAAGAACAGGCAAACAATGTCAGGCGGTGTCCCTCTGTCCCAACAGCTTCCTACAGTGTCCAGTCACAGGAGCTTAGGGACAATGTATAAGGAACAGGAAAATCACTACAGCCTTCTCCTAAATATGCCCTCCTCCTACTCACTTCCAACAAGCACTGAGCTCTGTCAAACCACCTTCATGGGCAGGACGTTGACAGGGTGGAGAAGCCAGCAGAGCCCAGAACTGGTGCTGAGGAAGCGATGCTCACCACCAGCCATGGGAGCTGTGCTGTGCCTGGGAGATGAATCACAGGCTGTGATGGGCTAACGGGCTGCCCCACACGAGGAGTCATGACACAGCACAAAGCATCACAAGGAAATTGGCCCTGGGTGGGCAGTATGGTTCAGCTCTCCCAGAACCAGTGAGCCAGGGTGGCACCTAAGAGAGAGGCCCACCTTCCAAAGCCTGATGCTACTCTGTCCTCCTTCCACCAAAATGGGTCTGAGAAGGCACAGTGCACCCACATCCCTGGGAACCATCCATTGTATGGAAATGCCTGTGATGGCTAGGAGGAAAACCACTGTTTGCCTGTATAAATCCCTTTCTAATCCTCATCCTCAAGGAAAAAAGCACGTTCAAAAAATCTGAGAAAGTTCTGCTTTCACAAAAGCGGTGGGTTTTGTGCCCTCTGCAGAAATCCTCACTCCTGACGCTGTTCTCTCCTGGCCCTAGATGAAGGAGGTGTGGACAGTGTACTCTGCTCCACTGACTCTTTCAAGGAAACCTGTTTCATGTTGTCCCTTGCTGTGCTTGGCAGCTTTCTCTTCCTGCCCTGCCAGTTCCTTGATTTAGCTCCTTCTCCCTGCTTTGTTTTGTTTTTCCTTTCGCAGTTGTTCTTTTCAAGCCACCACAAAATCACAGCCCAGCCCTAATGAGATTTCAAGGGAGCAGCAGGCTGAGGAAAGCAGCTGGGAGAAATGAATCATGTTACAGAGAAAGAACAATTTCTTTCTGTCTCCCCTGTTGGGTATTCGAAGGGCAAAGCAAGCTGGACTGTAGTTACAGAAGGGACACCAGGCCAGCTGATTCTCCTTTCCAGGCATACATCTGCACTTCAGGCCAAGTGTGGCGGTCATTTGGAAGCCAGGACACTAGCCACTGGGCAAGCAGGACCTGCAGAGCTCTGCTGCTCTGGGCTGCTCTTTTCCCATGGCACCTAGTGGCTGCAAAATACTCTCCTCAGAAACTGGGCTGGTATTCCCAGTCCTTTTTTCCAGCTCCCAACTGTTTTGTAGAGACCCAGCCTACTGCAGATGCCTCCTTTAAAACTCAATCACTCTACCATCCCCAGCTCTGCTAGATGGCTTTAGGACACTTTTGGGGAGTAGTGAAAAAGATGAAGGCTCAGGTTTTCTACACAGAGGTATAAGGAATGCACTGGCAGAGCTTGTATATCCCAGAATCATACATACAAAGAAACCAAACAATTTTTGCTCTTGAGCTTAGTCCAAAGTTCCTGGGAGCTGGACAACCCATTCTCTGCTGCTCCTTACCAAATCCCAGCACTTGGACCTGCATTTGACTTTTTGTGATAGCAGCATCACTGAGGTATTTTCATCTCCCCTCTTGCTGATCCAGTGAGAGAGGACCAGCCTCTAAGCAGCCCCTGACCTCAGTGCTGCAGAACTGGACTGAAGCTTGCAGCCAGCTCCGCAGGAAGCTGCATGCAGACCTCACATCTGAACAGCTGAGAGCAGTGGGAAGGGAACTTGGCTTCACGCAGTGCCTCACTCCTCCCTTGCAGTGCAAACTGGGTGCCTGACATCCCCATTCCCAGTGCTCCTTCCATCCCCTACCTTCTCTGCAGAGACCCTTCCTTCCCAAGCCTCCTGGTGAGATCTACTCTGCAAATCCCTCTGCTCCAAGCCATGTCACCCCTGTGGCTCTTCATTGTGGCAGGGGGAACCAGGGTCCATTGTGCCTTCTCACAAGGTGCAGATTCATGTGACAAGTTAAGGCTGCAAGCTCTGGACAGGTGTGTCAGTCCACTACTGCCACATCATGAAAGGAAATGGTTGTCTTGAATATTATGGTTCTCTTTGCCTTCAGCTTTTTTTTTTTCAAGGAGCAAATGAAAAGCAGATCAGCCAGTTATCATCTTAACTTCACCCTCCTACCTCCCTGTGGCTGGCAACCTAACTCCCACAAATTTTTCCCACTTCTCTACCTCACTGCTCTGCTTCCCCTCCTTATCCTCACTATGCTACTACAATGGCTTTGGGTATCTGTGGAGGAGAATGACAGACCACGGGACACAGGTCTGGTGCGGGAGCTGTAACAGGTACACTGGCAAAGCTGGAGGGAAAGAGAAGCAGATCAGGGGGAAGTGTCAGAAACAAGGCTTACAACATTTCCAGAGGCCTTGCCCTGACCTTCCCTGTTCGCCAGCCACATGGAGACAAGGTATTCTCCCAGCCACACTCTTAAATGTTTTGGTTTACACATCCCATGTGCATGTACCTGCGGGTGAGCCACTATCACCGCCTGCAATTCTCCTGTAAGCAAAGCTGATCAGATGGTTAGAGCCATTCCCAGCTAACTGCAGGTCAGAGAACACACACAGAATTCCTCACAGCAAAGCCCTCTGGACAAGATGGACAAGCAAGGCTTATACCAGGGTCCTCAGCTATTATCAGCTCAATGCTATCAGCACACACCAAGCCCAGCACACAGCAAGCCCAAGACCCCTGACCAGACTTAGTCCCCCACCCACAGTGCCCCATGCAGCCAGCATGATTTCTCTGGGGCTTTGAGGAGCTTTTGCATTGGAAATTGGTGGTCCCAGTCTCAGCAGTGCTGGTGTGAAATGGCTGTAGCGTCAGCAAACCTGTAATGGGTAAGGATGGGCTGCTGCCGACCAGCGTGAGGCATCGCGGCAGATGACTCTGGGGATCTACCTGCCCACCCACTTGCTGACCCTAACACGTATCTCCCCTACCAGCACAAAAGACACCAAGCTGAAGACACAGAAGCACCGAGGAAATGCCTGGCAGCACGGAGGAGATGCGAGGGGTTGCAGAGAGAGGAAGCAAAGTGCTGCCTCAGCCCAGCCAGCCCCGGTGCCACAGGCAGGCTCAGGCTGGCAGTATCACCACTCCACTGCTGCTTGCTTGCAATTTGTATCATGGGCAATTAAACCCTTCCTGTGCACGGAGATGGGATGTAATAGTCTGAATATTCAGCCTTTAACACTGGGGCTTGAAGAGGTCCTTGAAGCATATTGCCTCTGGTCACCCACAACCACTGAATTCTGAGAAATGGTCTCCATTTCATAATACATTTATAGCAGGCAGATTTCACATCAGCCTTTTAGGGGAGATGGTAGGACTGCTTCATCTGGGGATGCAGAAAATAAACAGAACCAATTTCTACTGAAAAAAATGAAGTTTTGTTGAAAAAAAATTAAAATTGTCAAAATCTAAAGTGAATGACCTCAACCTCATAATTTCATTCAGAAACTTTTTTTCTTCAGTAAGCTAACAAAATATTTTGCTTTACCCTTATCTGATTCACTTCAATTTGACTTTTATTTTCAAATACTCATTTTCATGCTTTACTTATAGGACAGAATTTATCACCATATGAAAAACAAATCAAAACAATCTGATGATGCTAAACATAAATGTTTTGATTGTCCGTAAACCCATTTTCCTTCAGAAATGCTTAAGAATTCTGGCTGTTTGTCCCAAGTGGATGGGGAGAGCGAGACCCTCTTCCCTACAATGCTGGCCGTTTGCGTAGACCAGAAACCCTGGCCTCTGACCAGCTCTTTGAGTTGGCTCTCATGCACCTGAAATATCCAGACCTCTCCTCCAGAGAGATCTAAAGCCGTCAGTTCAGATAAATCAACTCTGCCTTAAAAATAATTCAGCCCATGGAGTGACAACTATTGGTACAGCTCAGAGCCTATAGCTTTCAAATTTGACACAATAGTGCTTTCCCTTTGACTTGGAAGAATCAATTTAATGAGGTTCAGAGCACAGGTCAGTACCCGAATCAAACACATGCTTCCTGGCCTGTCCATGCACACATGTCTCTGTATGGAGAAGTGGGGCCACTGGGGGACCACAGAGCAACTCCATTAGCTAATGTGCTTGCGATGGACATGGCTGCATCCGCACTTTTCTTCACAAGATGCAGCTGTACACAGCAGCTCTGAGCCTGAGCCAGCATCTCCCTGGCACATCCCTACCAGTGTGCGATGGGCAAGGTTGCATTCCCACCGCCCAGCGACTGCAGCCATGTCCACGCCTGTGCATCACGGCAAAGCCTCTTTTAATGCCCTGCCAGGGGGCAAAGCTCCTATCAAACCATGAGAGAGCTGCTAGCTGCCAGGGTTGCCAGGGCAGGGGACATCCCTCCAGCCTGGTCCAGGCCCCAGTAAGGAGAGTCTCCTGGTAGCTGGAAAACTGTCATCATGGTCTATTAACAAGCAGAAACCCGGTTGCTGGCAGAAACCTCTGGAAAGGGAGACCAGGAGCAGCTGCTGTGGTCACGAGCTGCGTTAAAAAGGTTTTCTGTGCAGCTGCTGGCTTGCTGCACACTCTGAAAACGTGGCATCTGAGTAAGAGTGAGGAATTACGAGTTACAACACTCTGAGGTCGGGCACAGCGAGCACGCTGGCTACTCGGGAAGTGCCTACAGTAAGCATCCTTCCTGGGCTGCCTGCAAGGGTTCAGGGCAAAAAACCCCTTTGCATTCAGCCTGGCTGAAGAAATGTGAGTTTTCTCCAAAGGCTGGCATGAGATGAATGTGGGATTGAGCCATTCCTGCCAGCAGAAAGCCGGAAATTGGATTCGTGAAGGAATTTACAAGAGCTGCTTACTTAATTATGAACGTTGATTTATCCCGTGTTGCCTGCGGGCCAGAGGCCACCCAAGCTGTGGGCTGTGTGGAGGCACTTGTGTGCCAGGACTGAGACTGCGGTTTAAGAAACCTGACTGAGTACAGCCACATTCCCCATTTAGCGTTGGACTGGGGAGCACAGGTTTTAATTAACTTTAGGGCTTTGCTCTCCAGAAATGCCTCTGAAGAAAAGCGCTTTTCACCCCAGGAGACCACTGTCTAGATTTTCATATTTTATTTAGCTCCAAATTTTAAAGGCAAAACCCCTGCTTTTTGTTCATTTTCCCTGATAACAGACTCCTTGTGTTTTCAGCGCAATAAACAGCCTATAAATAAAATACCGACATGGATGTCACAGAGAAAATAACTAGAGGGGATTACTGTATGTTCTGGATAATAAAAGGAGCTGGTTGAATTATTCATAGCGAATAAATCATCCCTTTTCCGGTTTGGGAACAGACCCTGAAACTTGTAGAAGCTCTTGGGATACGTTCAGGATGGGAGTAACTAATTTATTTCATTAGAGCTTCTGTTGTGGTTCGTGATTTGTCCCGCAAGTCACACATGATTGGTGCTATTCCTCAGTGGCCTCATGATTTTTTTTCCTTGAGGCAGTGATGACAAATGATGGCTACAGGATGGCCGCTGCCCTTCTCTGTGTACCCGACCTCACCACCACGCGAACATGAGCAGCTACGTGAGGAACAATCACTCTTCTAGCACTTAGGCACACAGGAATGGGCTCAGGTGACCGTTTCTGAACATCAAGAAATCAAGAGATATGAGCACTCTCCAAGCAAATGAGTATTTGTGAAGACGTTATAAATGCACCACCAGCTCCGGCAGCTCTGAGCCATCACTCAGGCGTGGAAACTAACAGCCAGAAAAACCACTGGGGCCCTTAGTAAGCAATACCGATTTCCCAACATATTAAATTTCTACGACATGCATCTTTATGAGGGACCAAAACCCGACCTAGCTCATTACACGAGTGCATGTCCTGTGCGACTTCGCTAGATTTATGCTAATGCCTGACTCTCGCTGCACACCGGGCAGGCCAAGAAGAGCGTGCAGTCCTTGGCAGAGCATTGCGGCACACTTCAGGCATTGCAATCCACGCTAGAAGTGGGTGCATCTGGGCTATTGCTTCCTAGACAGATGATTTGTGAAATATTTTTAAGTCCTTTTGGTTGAGGAAGTTCTGTGCAACCACTGGAGTCTATTATTATCGGGGAAGAAGGGGGGGAGGTAACAAATTTCTTTTACCTACAGGCTTATCTTGTGCTCCAGAGCAACACATTCAAGCATATTAAAAAGTGTGCCATTTTCATTTCATTTCCTTCCTACTTATTCCAAAGCAGCCAAAGCTAAGTCTAATCAAGACTTAAGTGTTCCTCAGAGCCAGACAATTATTACCCGTCTCGGTTTCCCCATCTATTAAGAAGAAACAAATATATTAACCCAAGCCTTGCAGCCTACAGCGAGGCCTGTAACCCAAGGCTTCCCACTGCAGCTCCCACACTAACTGCCTTGCAACCAAGCACAGCCACCGTTCCTCAGGATGTGGCTCCGCTTCCGTGCAGAGATGAATCAAACCGCCTAAGGGCTCTCTGCATGGGGGGCTTAGCCCTGTACAGCTTTTGTAGAGCCTAGCTCCTCTCTTGGGGATCTTTGCCCCTGATGCTGGGATAGCTCAGCTGTTCACAAGCAGCTGCTGGCTTGCTGCACACTCTGAAAACGTGTCATCGATGGGGACTTTACTCAAAGAGCCGTGATTCAGAGGTCAGCCACCTGCAGCTCTGAGCAGGGAGGGAGCAATCCTTGGAAGAGGGTTGTGCGGACAGCCACTGCCTCCCTGCCCCACTAAGCCATCCCTGCATGGAAAGCACCCATGAGCAAAGACAAAGCGCCCCAGGTCCCCAGGCTGGCTTTGTCACAGCAGCCCCTTCCTCACGGCTACTCCTTGTCAGCTTTAACTTTGAAAGCGAAACCTCCCTCCCTGGCTCCTCAGGATTTACATGAAAACAGTCAGTGGGGAGTTCTCTTCATTCATGCTGGGCTTATACTTCTAAATTATAAAGTGTGTCAAATGAGGATTTAATTTATATTTAACAAGACAACGTTTGTAAATTAATTATTCATCAGCTGATAACGAATAAACATTTCCCCCTTCCCTCCCTCCCCCTTTTTCACAGTGTTTTCACAAATGCACAGGCAAATTTATTAAATCTATTCTGCAGTACTCCAGACGTGGGAAAATATGTTCTTCATAGAATCATAAAATAGTTTGGATTGGAAGGGACCTTTAAAGGTCATCTAGTCCAAGCTCCCTGCAGTGAGCAGGGACATCTTCAACTAGATCAGGTTGCTCAGAGACCCATCCAACCTGGCCTCTAATGTTTCCAGGAATGGGCCATCTACCACCTCCCCGGGCAACCTGTGCCAGTGTTTCACTGCCTTCATTGTAAAAAATTGCTTCCTTATATCTAGTCTAAATCTACCCTCTTCTAGTTTAAAACCATTCCCCCTTGTCCTGTTGCAACAGGCCCTGCTGAAAAGTTTGTCCCCATCTTTCTTTATAAGCCCCCTTTAAGTACTGAAAGGCCACAGTAAGGTCTCCGTGAAGCCTTCTTTTCTCCAAGCTCTGGAGAGCTGGCCAACCCCAACTGTTTGAGCCTTTCTTCACAGGATAGGCGTTCCACCCCGCTGATCATTTTTGTGGCCCTCCTCTGGACCCGTTCCAACAAATCCTTGTCTTTCTTGTGCTGAGGGTTCCAGAGCTGGATGCAGCGAAATCCTCAATTTTCTTAGTGTGTTGCATGGTAACTAACGCAGTTAGGCACAGCATTATGAATTTAATACTGTGTAGCATCTCCTTCCTAAAGAGGGAAGGGGGGGGAATATTCAACGTGTATTTTGACATAGCACCCTCTCTGGGTTTCAGTCCCACACTCACAGGCAGAGCTAAGAAAATAATTTGCTGTAATAATGGAGGCAAGAGCTTAGCCCTACCCCCTGGAAATCACAGGCACTTCAGAGGCAGCAAAATCTGTCCTCTGGTGACTGACAGAGGCCAGTTTTGCTCTTTCCATCTTTATTATCATTAAGTAATGGGACTGAGGTGGTGCACAACCCCAGCAGAAGACCTGTCATCAAGTTTTCCTACAGAATTTGGCACACAAGAGCATCTCACAAGGCACATGGCAAAGAGAGGAGTCTCCAGCATCTAAATTAGCCCTGGCTGCCCTACCTCTGATCCCAGGCACCTGAAGCAGGTAACCAAGGCAGGTCCCTGGATGAGTGACATGTCTCTGTTCACTTCGGCCAGGAAGCTAGCATAGTGTTTGGGTTGTGTTCTCTGAGTTCAACTCCTTGAGCCTCATGCTTGATTTTGTGCAAGAAAGAAAGAAATGTTCAGCTCTGACCTCTGGGAGGAATCTGAGCAGCTCTGGGCAGGATTTGTTCCATCCCCAAGCTTGGAACAGAACTTTTTCCACTCCCACCCTTGCTGGCTCTCATGGACACTTCACGGACATCCTCAGGACTAAGAGACACTCAGCCCCAATAGCTGGCAACCGCTTTACTTCTACAGCATCATTTCCTGAGAGTTAAGCATCCCTGAAGGAAAGTGATCCAGAACTCTAGGTGCCCTTGACACCAGTTAAAGCTATAATCTATAGCAATAAAGCCATTACAAAACAAAACCAGGAGCAAATCCCTCCAGCGAACAACCAGTCAGCGAAAAATTTGAACCCAAAGTCTCCTCCATCAGTCCCTGCTGCCTCAGCCCTCCCTGGCACCTCTTCCCACAAATATGCTTGGAGAACCAAGGTAGGTCTTTGCACCAGGCTCACCTTAGCAATAAGCCGAGGACACCTAAACACTCTCTGTGTTAATGGGAATCTAATTGGGCATCCAGATCCGTGACACAGCTTGGAAAGCTGTGGTGCTGTGGGCGATAACTCATTTGGCTTGAGGTGCTGCTGGCCGGCACCCAGGGGCAGCAGGCAGCTCTGGAAGGGCTTGTGGCCGAGCTCATCCTTTCCCTGATGCTGTAAATGCAGCTTCCCACTACCCTGAGAAGCACCAAGTGCCCCAATCCCACCCAAATGCAACAGGTTCATGGGGATGGGGAGGAAACCCCAGTCCACGCAGCAACTGGAGCAGACAGCTGTGGGACGTGATGGTCCCACTTTTCTGCACCCTTTTCCTTCTCCGCCATCCTCTTTCAACCAAGCCCCGTCCCACTTCCTATCATTTAACCATCTCCTAGCTTTATTTCTGGTTACTGCCACATTTTGGCTGGCAGAGCAAGATAGGGTCATTTCCCTAGGGAGGAGAGAATGTAAAATTTGCTCAACTACCTAAATGGGAAACAAGACTGCCATTCTGGTCTACAAAAGATAACAGGAAATCACTTCACATTTCTTTCCCCTCCAAACTTGCCCGCCTTCTGCTGACTCCTGAATGTTAATGTTATTTATGACAAGTGATTGATGAGGGGGATGCAGAATTCACACCCAGCCCAGGGCATTTTCAAATCACCTATTCATTTTTAAGGACCGGAATCAGTTTTGTATCCTGACATGATTTATCATTTGGAGGTTGAGCAGCGGCTACGCAGGGCCAGCTTCCAGGCCTTGACAGAGCATCACCAGACTGAAGGCAGCGGTGAGTAGTTAACCCTTTGAGGAGTGAGTAGAAGATCACAGAACACCAGTACTCAAACTACATTGCTTAAGTTGGAGCCTTCTGTTCCAGCAGCATGTCAGGCCATTGTATAGCCTTCAGCTTCAGATGCACAGACCATGCTGGTCCAAGCTAATAGCCTCAGTAATGCTGCTATATTTCTTAAAAGCAGAACTAGGTTTTTATCTTCTACACAGCCTGACTATGTGTAAGAGAAATATTTACATAAGACGCTGTCATCGCAATGCACCTAGGAGAGATCAATAGGATGTTTCCCCTCCAGTGGACCTTCCAGCCTACACAAGCCTCTCTATCTACGGCAGAGAGAACTCTCACCATGGGCTCAGGAGAGGTATACCTCCAAGTCTAATTCTGGTTCCTTTCCCTTGGAAATGTGCATTTCCTCAGGATGTGTATGGGAAAAGGGAAAGATCAGGCACGTGGGATGGGCCTGACAGCTGGGAGAAGGCAGGTTGGGAGAAGCTATATAAAAAGGGACAAAGTGGGAATGACATGTCCCCAGCAAAGACAATCTGTATCATACGTTTGATGCCAGCCTGCCAGTGGCTGGCACCACCCACAGTATGAATTAATTCATTGTATTAGCATGGAAAAGCAAACAAACACAAAACAAGTGGGTGAAGCAGCCAAGTCCAGAGGTGACACTGTGGCAGCTTTGTCACAGCCCTTTTCTCTTGCTTCAAGAGACACTATAGCATGATGCAGCCTCTCTCATGAGCAGGGGGAGGTATTCAGAGTACAGATGGCAGAAAGCTGCCATCCAAGGCTATGAGACCTGGGTCTAGCTGTCCTCAGTACCTTTAATATCAGCCCAGCATCTCAAGGAGAAAGGTTTTAAAGCTCAAGGGCATCACAGATTCAAGCTTAGGAAGTTACCTAAGAGGACAGAGAAGGGGAGATGTCCATAGAGAGTCTATCTGGGGAGTCATATGGAGGTATCTTCAGATCTCTGTTGACTGTTGGGACCCAGTAGGGACTCCTGGACTTGTAGCATCTGGGCACTTCAGAGAGACAGTGCAGCCAGTTGTGACTGATGCCACAAAATCCCTCAACTGTCTCTACACTGAATGGTTTCCTCCCCTGCCTGAGCAGCTCCTCACCATGCCATTCCCACAAACGGCAATACCTTACTCAGGTGGGAAGACTGCAGATAAGTAGATTAGCCCCGTGGCAGCAGCTTCCCCAACAGATGTAGGCAATTCCAAGTGCCAGTCTTGCCTTCACACTCCTGGCTTGCATTAAGTGCACTGGGATCCCCTGGGATCCTGTGCAGTCACGGGCTCCCACTTCATGAAGCACAAAAGCTTCTGCTGACTCTTAGAAAGAGCTAAACACATGGGTTGAGCTGCTCTAGGAACAGTCAGGGCTGTCTTCAGCAGCACTCTGCCATATGATTCTCTGGTGTCTAGTAAGGGTTGAGTTCACACAACAGTTTTTCCCCTTGGTGGGGATGGCTGTTGTCACTGCCTTGCATCCTGTTTTCACAAAAATACTGGAGGTGCTGAATATGCCTGAAGCTCCTATACTGCAGCCATACATGGTTGGTATTAGCCCAGTGGGTCTAAAACACTGAAAGAGCTAGATAGATGTACCTACGTTCTCACATACCCATCACCATGGCATAAGCTGTGTTTCTTAGGAAACCAGACTAGCAGCAGTGCCTGGTATCTCTGTTTAGGAGAAGAGATGAACTCTGAATGCAAGGCTGGATGTTATAAGGCACTCTCTACGGCTACCACCTGCATGCAGTGCTCCTGCAACAGGGAGGAGAGCAGAGCTTCCAACAGGGGTGGAAAGGGGTAAAGTAAACGGATGAGAGGGAAAGAGAAGGAATGAGGACGTGCACTGTGGTTTTGTGTGGTTTTCTTGGCATATCCTTGGGCAATGCAAAGCAGATGGGACAGCAACCTATAACATGACCCTTATGCTCTACTTCCAGGCACAGCAGTGGCCAGGGAGGTGAGTACGTCCAGCTCCTGCACCCTTCCCCCTGCACTGCTGCTCTTACATCGCTGTGGCTTCATGTCAACACACCCACATGGGATGGAGGAGCTCGCAGTATCTGCTGGCAGCGAGGGATGACATCCACATGGCTTGGGCTGTGGTTCTCCTCCTGGAGACTGCGCCCACAGGAACAATGAAAAGAAATCTTTTGCTTTGAGGCCATGCCTGCTGGGCATCCTGATGGTGCCCTCATCATGCAAATGAGTGCCCAGCCAGATGCCCATCTGGTGGCTCATGAGCAGGTGCTGCTTGGAGGCACATGCTCAGTGGTGGTCAGTCAGAAGGGCTGCTTCAAAATGCTTTTTGGAGTGAAATTGGGCCTACAACTACAACGCCATTCCTCCATGCCCAGGTGAGTTTGTTCAATGGAAATTTTATACTTGGGGAAACTAAAAATAACATGCCCATCCCGAGAACTTTCTTTTTTTGGTTTAAGGGGGCTGGTTTTTTTCTGCTCCATTTTGCATTGAGAGAGACAAGAAAAGCCAAATTGTCCTGGCTGTACCTCTCCTTTGTCCTCTCCACCCCACTGCCCCGTGGGCCGAAGAAGTCTTTCAAAACCTGACAGTGGTCAGGTTTGTTTCTTGCTAGAAAAGAGGTAAAAATGACTTTACAGGGAAAATAATAATGGAAGTTTCCTGTGGAAAATAAATAATCAACAGTTGCTCTCCAGTGTGTGGCCTAAAGAGCATCTCTGTTGAATGTTTCTGCAGTTCCCAGTACAGTGGGGTCCTGAGCCATGAGCAGAAACCATCGCAGTCGTGGTGGCATCAATCTAAGCTGCTACGTACTGAAAAAGAGCCGTTGGACCCGAGGCACCCTGCCTGCCCCTCCCCAGCACCACAGGCCAGACCTGGGCACCCAAGTTTCACACCATCAGCCCATTGCCATGGAAACCATCTCCGGGTACCTATTTCAGTCCTCCTGGGAAGCACGCTGCTCCCTCTGCCAGCCACCACTGCTCTGGCTCAGCCAGAGTTGTGCAACTGGCCCCAAGCATCCTGTGCCCGCACGCTTCCCAGGCAGGAGAGGGCAAAGCCACCAGGCAGAGGTGTCTGTCCACACATTGCCAGTGGAGACCAAAGAGCATCATCATCCTTCTCCCTGAACTCCTGAGCATGGTAGGTTTGCTGAGCTCACCAAGGGCAATTGAAGACCTTGCTCCTAACCAGGGATGACTGTCAAGCCTTTCTAGCACCAGCTATGAGTGGGTCAGAGCACCTCTTCCCAAGGGAAGGGAAACAAATCCACCTCTTCTCATGACAACACCACCCTCACACCATGTCTAGCCAGCATGACACAACCTGCCAGCAGGGCTGGGCCAGCTACCTCCCATGCTCTCAGTTGCAGTGATACCATGACCCTGCAGCAATGGCACAACTCACCATCTGGATGACAGACACCGGCCCGATGCTGTTCACGTAGATATCCACATCGATAAATGTGGGCTTGACTGTAAAGAAAATAAAATAGGTATGGATGAGCTGGGGCTAGGATCCTTTGTGAAGGGCTGAGGACCAGGGAAGCATCTGGGATCAGCATGGCTCCATCTCACCAAAACCACCGGCTATAGCAGCCACAAAAGCATGGAAAACAGAGGACACAACCAGGACAGGTCACCATCTGTGGCCACAGGGAGCTTCAGGGGACACTTACTGCCAATGTCAGGCCTCAGCTTGTTGTCATAGTTCTTCAGCAGCAAGTTGAGGATCTGTGTGGCATCAGTCTCCTGTGCCTTGGGGGTGAGGACCCAGGTTTTATTGATGCTGAGGTAATCATAATCGTATTCCTCTGTGCTCTCACACCTGGAGCAGAGAGACAAAAGAAGAGAGACATCACTGTGGCATCCCTCTGGTGCTCTGTAGGAGTAGGGCCACAGCTGGGTTTCAGAGATACTAGAGGAGGAGGATGCAGCGCTGCTAAAACGCAGAACATAAGGAGCTCAGGAATCTCCTCTCAGCCACACTGCTAAGAAGACACAAATCACCTGGCGCCTTCAGGGTCCCCAGACATGCAGGGGCCTTGCCGCCAGTGGTCAGGACTAGCAGGCATGGGATGCTCTACATCCTCCCCAGCTCCCTTTGGAGACACACTGCTTATCCCCAAAGTGTGGGAGCCAGTCCCTGCCCTGTTCCTGCCCATCCTGCTCCAGGCCCTCCTCTGCTGCCAGCAGCTCCTGCTCCTGGAGCTGCCTGTTAACCCCTAATACCTCAGCTGCTCTGCCTGCTGCTTGCACCTGAAGCAGGCTTCCCCTGAGCAAGAAGACAGTGACCTTGCCTTTTGGGAAGCAAGATATTTACAATAAAAGCATTTAAGAGAAAAGAGGTCCTAAAACTACCAAGCAGGCAGCATGCATGTCTGGCTTGCAAGGAACTCAGCCATCTGCCCTGCACAGATCCTGGGAAATGAAAGCCTTATGCAAACTCCACTGCCCTCAGGCCAAGACCTGCCACAACACATTCCCTGTACTCACCAACCCTTCCTCCCCAGCCTTTGGCATGGGCTCCCATTTAAAGATGCTCCATCTTCCTTATCTTCGAGTTCCAAGCCAGGTGAGGAAAGCTTGCATCCTCCTTTGGACACAATCCACTAAGCAACAGCTTCTCCCACTGCCTTTCAAATCTGCCCTCTCTAAACCTTTCACATCCCTCCCTTTTCCTAAAGGAGTTTTCCTAAGCCCTCTAATTAAATTAGGTCCACATGGTGAGCTGGGAAATTCTAACCACCTGCTGCTGCTCTGGGCAGCTCATTCACAAGATTGTCCCCAGAACGACACAGCCACATGCAGGAAAGGATGCCAAGCAATCCCGCACCCAGCACACCCCCCTCGACGTCTGCCATGTCAGCGCGTCACATGCTCCAGCACCAGAAAGGGTATCGCAGCGGGAGCTGCCATTGTGTTGACACTTCCCAGCTGGAGCCTCGCAGCTCTGAGGTGCAATCAGGCACCACTGATATACATCTCCCTTCAGTGCCAGGGGAGGCAGAGCCTGGCAAAGGTACTTGAAGGGGAAAAAAAACCATTAAATTGACATGTTGCAGTCAATTTATCAGATGCTCCTCTTTTAAAACCCCAGATAAAACTTGCTTTCACAATCATTTTAAAACTGCCTGCATCTCCCCAGCTTTCAGGCACTGGGATGGGTCCCCCAACAAGGGTTGGGCTGCATGCAGCTGGCTGCCTGCCACCACATGTTAGGTATTGGCACGTCAGCTCGTTGTTTCCTGTCTAATTGCGCTGCACTTTCTAACGATGCTTAAGCAGTCTTAAGCAATGCTGTCAGGATGCGCTTCCCTATCTGAGCAGCGGCAGCGCGGGCTCACTTGGCTGTCGTGCTGTCATGTGCCTTTGAAATGCAGCCAAGCAGACGGCTCCGCAGCATCATGCAGCTGCAGAAGGCACAGGGGACCACCACTGCGCCCACCTGAAAGCTGGCCAGAGCTGAAACCTGGGGCCAGCCCCGCTCCTGCAGAGTACAAAGAGGGACACGTGTGTTTGCCACAGCCCAGCTCAGGACAGGGGAAAGCAATCCTAACTACTTTCCCTTGCTGCCAGCGTTTTGTGTGATGCAGGCTGCCTCTAGCAGAGTGGGAACAACTACACCAAAACCTTGTCTCAGTGTTTCCTTGACCCTACTTGAAGTCAGCCCAAGACAGGTCACCTGCCAGCACTGAACTCTGCGTGTCCCACTGCCTCGCCAAAACACAGTTCCTGCAAGCTGTAAGGCCACAGTAGAGTCCGAAACATCCCTCCAGGGCCAAACAAAACTGGGCTGGTTACTCTGACCTCAGCCTTCTAGCTTCCCCCCATTTAGTGTCACTAATTAACATGCTAAGGCTTGGGATAGCATGTCCAGGGAGTCATCCCTGTTACAGATGCAGTGACACTACTAAAAATATGCTTTTTGCTAATGCAGATAATCCTGGACTACTAAACCATACTAAACCATCTTAGCATAAGCAAGCCAGCTTTTGCTGGAGAAAGTATGCTTTTGCTGGGTGTCTGTGCACACACAGACACACACCAGCTCTTGCTGGTCAGGAGTGTGACTTTCATGCCACCCTATACAAGCCCCTGCCTCCTCTCCAGTCCTTTTCCCAGTGGCCCCGCGTCAAAACAAGAAGGGGAGATTCCAAGAGCTATTGCAGAGGAGAAGAATTAAGGTGTACATGTCCCCGCACAGCTGCTAATGGAAATGTCACACTGCAAACCTGCAGCAGTCCCCAACGCACTGTGAACACTTGCTGGCCCAGCAGCCCCATCTCCTTGCGCAAAGCAACTGGCTCGGTGACAGGGGACAACCAGTTCTCGTATGTCTCCATGCAGCCAGGAGGAAAGGCAGAGCCACATTTCTGCCCTCCTTTTGTTGAAATGTCAAAACATCTGCCTCACAGCACTCCTGCGCTTGTCTACAGGGCTGGGATGCAGCTGCTGGCGTGGGCAAGGCGTGGGCAGGGGGATGATGGCAGGGCAGAGCTGGGGACATAGCGAGGAAAGCCCTGGTCTGACAGACATGGTTGGGGCTGTGGCAGCACCCGCTGGTGCCCAGAACAGGAGGCCTGCACAGCAGGGAGGTATCCTTTCGGATGCATTCACGTATAGGGATGGGGTTGGACAATCCTCCTTGGGCAGCCCTTGGTATTAGAGCAGGACAGTGCTCTGCCTTGCCTCCCTAATTCTGTTTTACTCAAGCAAACACCTGTTTTGCTAAGGTTTCCAAGCACACTGATGGTCAAAGTAAAAGCCACCCAAAGAACTGGTGGCTGCTCTCTCCCCCAGTGCCCAAGCTGTCTGACAAGGTTTCCCTTGGCAGGAGGATGGGAAGAGCAACATGTGCCACAAACCCTCGAAGACACTTCTGCTCCTTGCCTGGTAGGACAGCCAATGGTGCTTGACCAGGATGCATAGCAACTACTAACCTGGTGTGTTAATGAAGTCTGAGACCAGTAAAATTTTGTACTGAGCCCTGCACCCACTGGGGAGGTGACACATACCCTCCTAGCCATCCCTAGCCCTAAGGCAGGAATGTCCTGGAGCAGATGCAGATACCAGGGCTGTGATTATTCAGCCGCTCTGCAAATGCAGCTCAAAGTCTCCTCTGCTCCTGAGGAACAGACAGCAACAAAATGCAAGAACAACATTTCCCTTGGTTGAAAAGCACTGTGATCAATCCTAATTACCACATGCTAATGTGTCCTAGACACCCATCCCAGTGCCTCCAAGAGTTGTACGCACAGGGATGTTCAGGCAAATTACTCTAAATTAGAAGCAGGCAGAGGATTTAAAAACAGGGAGCTCACAAAACTGCACCCTACCTGTTTCACATGTCTTTGTACCTCTCCTTTCACAGCATGCACCTTGAAGCCCCAATGGTCAAGTTTGCACAGTTTAACCATCTGTCAAGCCCAGCTTTCCAGTGGTGCAATCCTGCTTTCAGGGCTCAGAGTTGGATGCCTTGGTGCCAGCCGAGGCAGTGCCCTGGGAAACGCTGGTGAAGTAGGCTCTGCAGTGGGGGGACTGTTTGGGGAGTGCTGAGTCACCCGGCACAAAGCATCCAGCCCGCTCCAGCACCAGGGGATGGGTCTTGCAGCTTGTGCTGGAAGAAAAGCTCGCACACATGTGGCACCTGAACAGGGCTCCTCACCCCAGCACCCACCATCAAGTGTAGGGCAGGTGAGATTCACCCCCTGCAAGCTGCAGCCAGGAAAAATGCAGTGAATGCAGAGTAAGACCCTGATATAACTTGCTCCTTTTTTCCTTCTTCTCCCACAGGCTTCCTCTCCCGCTCCATCACCCCCCAATATGCACAGACACTGCTCCTGGCAAAGCAGGGCGGAGGGAAGAGGTAGACGTGAGGGACTGGGCAGAAGGGAAGCCGGGCCCGCTACGGGGTAAATCTTCCCACTCAAGGGCATGTGAATACACGACTTAACTGCTCCTCCATGTGATCTTGCAGCTTACAACTCACCCTCTCAAAACGTAGTGCTTGTGGCAGTGTGCTGCAGGGATGGTAGGACAAGGAACCAGGACCACCAAGGAACCCCCTCTTGGCCCTCAAATGCCACCCGGCACCAGCACACTGGCGAGAGGTGGCTGTCTGGACATGAGCCATGGAGCAGCTCTCGCTGCCACGACCCTCGGAAGGCCAAGCCCCGGAGGACCACGGCTTTCTGTCTGCACCCTAGGTCGGGAAGCCTTGGCAGAGCAGACCATTAGTAGCAGGATTCATACTCCCCGACCCTGGCTGCATTTGTAATGGGATTTGATCTGCTTTAAGGCAGCTTATTCTGCCAATTAGCTTCAGCCAGTAAAATCCCTCTTCCCCCGAGCCCTGGGGGCAACAATCTGCTGACAACATGTTCTTTCCCCGATCTAGCCATTAAACTCATCAGGAGGGCTAGGAATAGTAAAAAAAAAAAAAAGGAAAAAGAAACTTGAAAAGCCCTCGTGCGTGGGGCCTTTCATCGCTGTTTACAGAAAAGCACTATGAACCACTGGCCCTGGAAGAGAACCATAATCTGCCAGCCCCACACCTCCGCTCGCCTCCTCACAGCGCTGGTAGCATGGGGCTGGGATCGGGCTCCCAGCCGGCACCCAGAGCTGGGAGCTAGGGCCAACCTGTAGAGCAAGGCAGGAGCCCGCGCTGCCCTCCTCCTGCTGGCTGCAAGCCCTGCCGGGGCTTTCGGGGTGCCAGGGGATGGAGTGCAGGGAAGGGGACGCAAGCTGACTTTGTGTGGAAATGCCCCGGCGATGGATGGAGCCCCCAGCAGGTGCCGAGCTCCCTCTGGTCCTGTTCCTGGACCTGGGCACCCCCAGAAGGGGCTCAGCCCCCGGCAGGATTCAGCCAGTGAGGTGATACCGGCGTGGAAAACGGGATGTCCTCTTGATTCCCGGCAAGCGAAGGAGGCACCTGGGCTGCAAAGGACATGCAGGCACTAGGTGCTGCCGCGACCAGACCTGATGCTGCCTCGGGGCCAGCTGGAAGGAGCCGCTGGGGGCACAGAGGTGCTCAAACCCCCGCTGAAGCCGGGGTGGGGGAGCGTGGGTAGAGATCCTGCGACTCCAGCCCCCTCCCCTCACATTGCCCTGGCGGGTAAACTGAGGCGGGGAGGGGGCGTCCCGGTCCGCGGAAGGGGCTCACCTGGCGCGCAGGGCCGGCCCGAGGGCCAGGCAGAGCAGCAGCATCGTCCCGGGCATCTCGGCGAGGCGAGGACCGGCCCCAGGGGGGGCGGCGGCGGCGGTGCGTCCGCCCCGGCGGGGCTCAGCGCGGGGCCGGGGCGGCC
>VZTQ01010532.1:99226-137533 GCA_013400755.1 Pelecanoides urinatrix | reverse complement strand
AACCTTAGTGATTCTATAAGTCTCATCTGTGCTGATTTTCTGGCTGTATTCAAGTAGCCCTGAAGCAGTCATGCAGCAGCTGTGTTCCACCCTGATAAGCCTGGCTTGCATCTGGCTAGGAAAAAAATGCAGAGGGGAAAATAATAGAAGCAGTTGGAAGAGAGTTAAGTAACAATAAAGTAGACCAGATCCAGCTATGATGAAAGTACGTGAGGCTTGCAAGGCACGAGCAGCCCACTCCAATTTAATGAAAATACAAGCTGTGAAAAATATGGGGAGATGAGTGTGGTGAGTCAGTGGCCGAAGGACGTGTTCTAGGCTGCCTGTGACAATCCTATTCCTCAGCAGACTGTGCTGAAAAAGAAATAGACAGGAAAACAGAACTTGTTCTTTAATAATGCCAAATGAATTTATTGTTTTTCAGCAATGGATATCATCATTAGGGAAAATTCCCTTTTTTATCCCCTTCATATGTCTACAGAGAAAGATTTTCTAGGGGGAGGGAAGCACTTACACTGTTAGAATACAATGCTAGGGACTGATAAAATAAGTATATATATAATCTATCACAAACAAGGCCTTATAGAACAGGAGCTGAAACTCACCCGTTTTTCAAAAAGTAGCCACAGGTAAAATGGTCCTTAAAACAGAGGGCCTCAACTTAAGGTCTCATAGCCACATGAAAATAAAAATATAAAACTAAGGACGAGTGACAGCAGGGTAGAGTGTTGCCTGCAATAGGCTGGTTACTTGATATTGTTGCTCATGCTTCAATAAAAGCTGGGGATAATTGCTTTAAAAGGTTCCCCAAAATTCATGGTCTAAACATTATTTCTGTTTCTAGAGTCTATAGTGATTCTTCACAGATGAATGGCTCAGATGGTTTCCTCATTTGTAGGAACTATCGTATCACTCTGCTATATTGTGTAAGATAACATAGTAAAAATTGCCGTTTGCCAGAGCATCTCTGATACAGGAGTACCACGGCCTGGCTTTGGCTAGGAGTTCCGTACCAAATGGGCTGAACATGCTGAAAACATAGAACACTTGGTAGCGCAGGTTCGTCACTAGCAGACCCCAGCAGTGTGAGCAGAGGGTGTGACAGCGCAGCCCTTCAGCATGCCTTGGGCTGACACGGGGCATCTGCGGTACGAGTACTGCACTCTCAGTCACCTGCAATGTCTGGCGTGGGTTAAGGAGGGGTCTGTTGCAAAAACCTACAAAGTTTGAGTTATATCCCAAATGACTGAGTGGTCCTGAATCTCCCTAGCTCGCCGCTGTTTAGCTGAAACAATGAACTAACTTAATACGATGTGGTTAACGAAAACTGTTTCGTAAGGACCAAGATCATCAGGCGCTGATGGTGACTAGTTAATTGTCTGTGCCTTATTAACTTTTACTGTTCATTTTGTGCTCAGTGGGTGGATACACCCGTGAAAGTTTAAGCTATTTGTAAACTAATGATGTATGATCCGAGTGGGAGTACTGTGGCCTCACCTTGGCCAGGAGCAGAGTTTGGTATGAATTGGCTGAGTGTGGTGAGCTGTGGCAAACAGGGAGGTGCAAACAAGAACTGAGTATTTCCATTGCGTGGGCTGTGGATCAACAGCTGACAGAAAAGCACCTGAGACTTCTGGAAAGGCATACAGCAGTCTTATTGTGGACTGATCTGATTAGTGGCCTGTGCTGACATCTGGCTATAATCAGCGGTAGAGATCGGTGTGGGGGGAGATGTAGTGACGTGAATGTCTGACACGGCATAGGAGCGGAGTGTCCCAGGCGCAACCATTACGTGTGGGAGCTGAGCTCTACTCAAGAGCCTGATGCCCACGCTCAGCCGTATCATCTCCCTGGAGTAGTAATTGGGGATGGTCAGTTGTGTGTGAGAGAAACATTTCCCTGAAGCTGCCTGTCCCTCATTCAGTACCCTTAATAAACTTAATGTAGCAGTGTCATGTCCTTTCCCCGCTGTAATCTCAATTTCCTAAATTAATACTCATGTTAATTTAAAATGAAAGAGACGGATGGAAAATTCAAAAATAGAATTAATTTGTAACTATGGTGCTACACAGAAATTTTCTAAAAAGGATAGTGGGTCAAGACACCTCAGATTTGTCTGCTCTCTGTAACTCATTTTTCTAGACTTTAAGACCTACAGGTACCTATGTCAAGAACCTATGCATAAAGATATAAACCACTTCAAATTATGTGCATTAATCTTCCACCGTAGTTAATTTGTCTTTCTTCAATATCCTTTGGGCAAAAGTTTTCTTTGTATATTTTCTTTTAATGATTCCTCATCAAGTCAGTTTACAATTAGAAAGATGACTTTTCTAAAGCAAATGCCCTCTGAATTAAGTCTCTATTACAGATGTCTAATCCGTATTCTGGGAACATGGAAGTGCTGAAATCCCTGGTGTAAATGCAGTCATACCTTTTATGCACTGTTTGACACCTGCATTATGAACACTTAAAATAAGGTTCCTCTTTGTGTACTTACACAAGAAAAAAAAACATTCTCCCCTTTTGTAACATCTTATATTGGCTTTAAAATGGTACAGCTGGATTTGGCAGCTCCAGGTTCTGCTGCGTGTCTCCTGCTGCGTGTCTCCTTGGCTGTGTGCGGTCAGCCAGGAGGAGCAGCAGTGCCCAGACGGACTCGGGCGCTGCTCCTCCTGCTGCCCCTCCACATGGCAGCTCTGCTTCTGCACACCGGGGTGCAGGAAGAGGCCCCTAAAATGGAGAAACAGTAGCCAGAAAGCAATGGAAGGACCTTAAAAAGACTAAGTGACTTTATTTGAAAATGTAAGTTCCTTACTCAACACTTGACGATGCTGTATTTACAACCTGTGAACTCCCATTGGACACACCCTGAGTCACTTCAGAATGGTAGATGTAGAGTAAAAGATGCAGAATGCTGTTCTAAGGACTCTTCCTCCTAAAGAAATGTGCTGTAAGGTTATCGGAACTAACATACCTATTAGTTGGGAGGTACTGCAGTAAATTTGGATTATACCAGTGGTATTAAACCAGTGGTTAGAGTACAACAGGGTGTACACAGGACAGAAGGTGGAAGACAGCAGAGCCCAGTGTATTTATTAAGGATCTCCCTATCATACTATTCAGATACATCTCTCATGTATACAGCCCAGCCCCCTCCTCACTCCCTACTTCTCATCTACATGCAAAGTCTCATGTCACTGCACCCCTGCTCTTCACCAGGACTCCCAAGTGCTGATTTCTGTCCTAATCCACCACAGACATTGTTGGAAATTGAAATGGAAATACAATACTTCACATGAATGCTAGATTTTCTTTTAAAGATTTGAGCAGTGCTCTTTATGTCTTATGTACTTCCATAACCACCAGTTTACCCAATAAACTTTTCTATTTTTTAAAAGAACCTGCTGAAATATTTATAAGAATGACCCCCCCCCGTTTTAAAAAACATTTCTGAAAACGGAGGCTTACACATTCATTAGACTTTCACTGTATAAAAATGTACAGTGGCTTTATTGACATGTACATTCCATTATGTTTACAGCTGCAAGATATGAGGCACACTCAGTATTGCACTTCATTAAAATTTCAGGCTCAAACATAACCCAGAAGTTTAAATGAAACTGCTGTTGTAATTTAATAATTCTTATACAGGACAAACATTGATACCTTTATATACAGCGTGATACTTGTTACATTTATGCCTTCCTAACACAATTTTTTTTTTTATAACAGTCTAGGAAATAAACCAGAATATTCCTCTTTCCCATCCCCACTTGTGATGCGTTACAATTGTACAAGATTACAAAAAGTCAGTATACAATAATCAATATTTTTTTTTCTTTCTCCTGAAAGCCAGCATCATTCATAGTCGACAGACACACAGATCCTTTAATAGCAATTATTTATTTGTAAATGTCCAATGTTTCCTAGCCGATGACTGTAATGGCCACATGCAAACACCTCACAAGTTTTGATGTCTCGGTTCAAAAAATGTCAATATCTCACAGCAAGAATTATGTACATGGTATTTGGCATCCTTCTTGCACTGTAAATTGTTCCTTTTACCTGGGTTATGAAATGGTCCCGTCCTCATCCCAGCTGGACTTTATTTTCAGGACATTTGAGGGATGAGGGCACCTGTTTTGCTCTGGTAAAAAAAAAAAATGCTAGTCTAAAAAGTGTGAGCATTTCTGCAAACCCCACAACCCAGAGCAAATTCTTCACCAGTGGGTGGATGGACAACATGAAGTGGACATTCTGTTCCTTCAAGTTGTTTACCTTTGGGACCTACAGTGAATTTAAGGGGGAAGGGGAAAGAAAAGAAAAAAAGACTAATATTAATGCTTGCAGACTCGATGTAAATAAACATATATCGCACTTCCTCAAAACACATGCTAAGTGAAGGTAATATGTCTGTCATATGAACTTATAAGGCATCAAAAACAAAGGCTTAAGAAACAGCAGATAGAAAAGTGCTTTCACACAGCCAAATTCAAGCAAGAAGTCTAGAGGCTTAATAGGCCAAGAGAAAAAATGCCATTCAATTTGTCCTGGTTTTGGCTGGGANGGGGGTAATCAAACTGCTGTGTAATTTAAAATAAATCAAATTCAAAGTAAAAAAGGCAAAAAGCTTATAGGAAGAATCACAAAATAAGTTTCATCTCATTAATACCATGGAAGAAACTAGCACAGTGTATAAGCAGTATCAATAAATATGAACAAAAGTTACACTCTGCAGTAAAAAAATAATTCTAAGGTTATATCAGGAATTGTCTTTTTTTTTTTTCCTTCTTTCATGTAAATATCTTAATCAAAAAGATCTCACTTTTTTCCAACAGCAAGATAAATAACATGATTTATTGAGATGAAATCAATGGCACGTGAAGTTAGAAACGAAGGCATTGGCAACAGTTTGCACATGACAGGTACTTAAGTACAGATATATAATTTAATAGTAGTGTGTTAATTTTTTCAATATAATTGTAATGCATCATGTCACATCTGGAGCCTGAATTGGTGTAGGTAAATTGAAATGCCTTTCTGTATCGAAGTATCTAATGTTTAAAGAATCCATGTGATGAAATTGCCTGTATTATTGCCAGAAAAGNAGCAGCTGTGTGGTGTTTAGCTGCCAGCCGGGGCTAAACCACAACAAATTAGATCTGACAAAACATGATCAAGAACTGTTAGCTCCTTAAAACAGTTATGTCAGATGTTGAATTGGTATTTGAAGGANCTTTTTTTTTTTTCCTTCTTTCATGTAAATATCTTAATCAAAAAGATCTCACTTTTTTCCAACAGCAAGATAAATAACATGATTTATTGAGATGAAATCAATGGCACGTGAAGTTAGAAACGAAGGCATTGGCAACAGTTTGCACATGACAGGTACTTAAGTACAGATATATAATTTAATAGTAGTGTGTTAATTTTTTCAATATAATTGTAATGCATCATGTCACATCTGGAGCCTGAATTGGTGTAGGTAAATTGAAATGCCTTTCTGTATCGAAGTATCTAATGTTTAAAGAATCCATGTGATGAAATTGCCTGTATTATTGCCAGAAAAGCAAAAAATCAAAAGCATGCACAGAACAAACCGATTCTAATATTATTCAAGATACTCAATTTAAAATTTGTATGACTGATCCTGTGGTTTTCCTAAAAATCATCAGCAAGAATAGACAAGAATATCAATTAGAACTAATTACTAATCTCAGAATTCAGTGTGGTAAATTTGCTTTATAAAAATACTACCTGCAGGACAGTGTGGGAGTTCTTCTTTAGGGATGCTTGTCATTCTTTGGAAATCATCATGGCAAGCATTGCAAAAATGCGTTGTCCCAAAACAGAAAAAAACAGCAACTGAACAGCAGTAGCGGCATTTGTATTCTAAGAAATCTGTACCGTGTTTGGGACACATCTAAACAAAAGAAAACAGACACCAATAAATGAAGTAGCTGTGCTATAACAATCTGAAGAACACATTTCTACATTCTGTAGTATAGGTTAATATTATACAATATTATACAATACATATAATTACAAATTACTGTGAATTATTGTACAGCTCAGGTACTTGGAGCTTCAGAGTGAAATAAAAACACAAATACAAATTCTTCACTTACCTGAGCCCTTGAAACGTCAGAGCATGCACCACAAATAAGTTCTCTTGGATCATAGTCATCTCCTTGTCCAGCCTCAGCATCACAGCGAGCTTCGCCACCAAAATATGCCTAAGTTTCATATAGGAATGATTGGACATTAAACCAGAGACAACTATTATTTTAACAAATTCAATTTGTAAGGGAAAAATGATGAATAAGAGTCGTTACTGTAGTCTCCACTATTCTGGTAACTCTCGACTTTGACTCTAGATACATGTTTTTGAGGTACTAAGACAATGTTTCTTAATTTCAAAATAAACAAGACCAAAAATTGTGCAATGTAGTCTGGTCTATGCAAGCCACTGTAAGGCTTTTGAAACAGTATTTAGATGCTCTGTGAACTCTATGTAAGAAAGACAGGACTGAGGCTGAAGAAACATTCCACCAAGAGGGCTTTTTACTAGCCAAAAGGAGTATCAGTTTTTATGCTCGTGTGGGATCTCTTTTAACTAGAATTTTGTTATTTTCTACAAATTCATTCTGCTTTCTCATCTTATTCTACCAGGACACACTGGGCACAAAACCGCACCAAGTAAGACTGCCAACCTCTGATGAATTTCCTCATATACTAAAGTGTTTCCACATGGAGTAGTGAGACGAGTAACTTCCTTGCTTCCTGTGTTACCATATTATTAACTAATTAGACAATGCACAAAATTCTTGCTCTCTGCAATTCTCACCTTTTTGCAGTGATTGTAAAAGGATAGGGAAAGTGGTCTCGAGGCAACTATGAGGAAGGGAAAATTTAAGAAGCCCACCTTCCCCCAGAATCTGCAGACTAAAAAGAAAAGGGAGAGTCCTATGGAATGTATGTCAGGGAATTAAGTAGTAGTTTGGGGTAAACAGGTACTGGAGGAAGGAAAGAATTTAGATAGTTGAATGTTGCTGTTCAGACATATGGACACAGTACAAAAGGCAATAACGAGATACAAGGGAAGGAAAAAGAGGGCAATAAGAAAAATACTGAAATACTGAGTGTTAAATACTGGAAAGAAAGAGTAATGAAAAACAGGGACAGGACTAAAAACTGGAGAAAGTAAGATGAAAAAAGAAATTGTTTTTGTAAAGGAGGGAAAAATGGCAGTACGCAAATTGCTAAAGGATGAGGAGTGAAAATTGATTAACTGTGGGAGGCAGGAACAAAAGTGAACTGGGTAACTGTGTAGTAATGAGCTAGAGGGATTCATTACTGCTCTTCTCTAGCACATGGAAGTTAATCCTTTGTCCTCTTATTTCCAAATTGTGCACTTCCTTTTAACAAAAAAATCATTGGGGTTTCCCTTGAAAATTTTATCATGAAATTGCCTTATTCCATTCATTCCTAAGGGAAAAAGGAAAAAGATGTGATCAAGATGGGCACTAAAATCAGCTTCAGATGAAAGAATCAGTGGGAGGCGGTTCAGTGATTATCCAGAATGTCTCTAACCATAGTCTCTAACCATAGATAAAGAATGTTTGTCTCTTCTCTGCTGGTGGGGAAACCAGGGGCTGGTTGTACAGGATTTTTGTCTTCTGGATAAATTTCATATTCTCTACCTGAAGAAAACTGTACATATATGACTCAGAGTCCGTCAGGCTAGACGACACATTTCCTCTTTCTACTCCTTTTTCATTCTTCTAATACTTCTGCTCCAAAGTCAGTTTACTGCAGTTGCAATGAACTCCAACTTGGGTAAAAGTAATATTTAGGTGGAATCTTAGTGAGGAACTCTCCATATCAAAGAGTTAGAATGAAACCTATGTTTATACTATTTTAATGTAAAGTATGAGTTGGAAGTGGGACAAAGGGATGGTTGGTTTCTGAACTGCTCTGTATATACTTTTGAGTTTTTACAAGATAAGACACTATGTACATCTAATTTGCTCAACACTTTTTTTTAATTATGGTTTAACAACAATTTCTTTTCCTGCTTTCCTTCTTTAAGAAAATACTTTTGAAATTATAACACACATTTAATTTGAGAAAGTACTAATAGTCATACCTTTTTGCACTTGTAGCAAACATAATAAGCATATCTGTTCATAGCATAGCCAGCTGGGTCATTATAAAATCTAACACCTGGTGTTGTGATGGCCTCACTCTTGTGCAACCCTTCATACTCCAATCTCATTAGCGCTTTTCTCCTTACATCTTCATAGAGTTCTTTGATTGGATCAAGCAAATCCTTTAACACTGTATGATTGATTTTGTTCTGAAATAAAAAAAGATTAAAACATCTTGCATCTTTATTACAACAGCTGTGATAATTTGTATTACAGTCAAACAACAAATAGCGTAATGGATGTCATAAAAACCTAAGAGCTCAGGCAATGGACATTTCAAAAACCAGCTGATATAGTATATACTTTATTTGCTGCAAAAATAGTAACCAGGAATGCTTTTTATATGGCCTTTTGTTATATGAAATCATCAGTCCTTACAACAGACTGTAACAACCACAGAGGGATGGTAAAGGGTACATGAAAAATTCACCACCGCACAGGAATATTCTGATTGTATGTTTTCTCTAATTTTGGTCCTTTTTGACTTACTGCTTAGCAATTAAGAATAACGACTGACAGTCCTCTGTGCCAGCTCTTTATCATTTAATGATCACAAGCTATTGCCATAAATTACCAAAATACAGCACGAAGGAAGAAACACAGCATACAGAATGGCTGACCATTCACAAATTTCATATTCCTAGGGTGTTAAGGTGCTCTCCTTCCCAGCAGCTATCATATGCCTCTGCTTACAGCAATTATTACTTTGTAAAGTACAAGAGAAATTTTTAGCAATTTAAGCTGTACTAAGTACATATATTCTTCAGCTCCGTCCTTATACTGAAAAGCAAAGCAGCTTTAAAAGGGGTTAGAGTAAAATAGAGAAGCCAAGTTTCCTGCTTCAGATAATGTTCAGCAAGATTACTTCTTCTCACCCCGCCGTCCCCAAATATTGGGAATTTACAAGCTGATGGTGCTAAGAATAAAACAGCACTAAGATGATGTCTGCATTGTGCTTTCTTTTTAAGAGGACCCTTACTTCAGGGAACAGTAGGGGAAGGTAAAAAGATTCATCAATGACACCCTTTCTTTAGTGATACAAGAAATTAAGGAAACAAGTGACATGTAACTGATTTATATTGTAACAAACAATATATTATTTAAAAAAAAAAAGAAAAGGAAAACAGTATTAGGTAACTTGTTTGACCTAGACAGTAAACACATAGCTCATTTACCTTGCAAATAGGACAGGACATAAACCCAAAAGTTATCCTTGGCCCAAGCCATCTATTTTCTAGTACTCGTTGACAGCATTGCAAATGGAAAACGTGGCTGCAGTCCAGCTTTAGAAAAGAATACATGTAAGTGAACACTGAAGTTACATTAACCACTAAAATAGAAGTAGTTACTTGCTTATAAGTGGCAACATATATCAATTCCAAAATTAATTTATTTAAAATCCTAGAAGACCCTTATTTTCTTCTTAACAAAGAGAAAGAATATAAAATGATCACTAAAATCATAACCTTTCCACTCCAAAACCACTCCAATGAAGTGTATCCATTAATTACCTCAGTTATTCTTCTCATTTATAAAATACTTTTATATATGTCTACTTTTAATAAAGTAGACACAGCAAACTAAATTGATACAATCTACTTTCTTGAAATAGATGTAATGCCGGACAAAAAGAAAGCTTTTAAAGTAACTTACGTATTGTTATGGTGTGTTCTGAAACTTTTAAGAGTACAATTCGAATGGCTTTATATTTTAACTTCTTCCACACTTAATATTACCATCATAATATTAATCACTTAAAAGTGGAAAAAAAAAAAGGTAAACCTGAATAGCTGGTGCTGCTGAAAGTGCTTCAGTAAAGCAGATCATGCACATGTCATCAGCATCTTGTTTAAGAGCTGTAGCATTCTTATCACAGCCATGCAAGCATGGCAAACAGTGCTCTTCATTCTTAACGCCTCCACATGGATGACCACAGGGGTGTGTCTTGCTGCAGGCAATTTTAGCATACTCCTATTAAAAGTAAATAATTGATCTTTTTTTCTCCACTGAATGGTTTGATACAGTGTCACTTTTTGAAGGAGTGCTGGTTCGTGCAATAAACTAAGACAAAAGAATCATGATTCATGTCTACTGTTACAGCACGTACTTGGGAAAAACTGCACATTTTGTGTTCTTGAAGTAAAACTGATACCTTCATTCACTTAGGTTACTCCTGAATAGCAATAGCATAATGAAACCATAATTTTTAAATTTTAATATTTGATTTTAATATATAGAGAAATATTCTTTAATACTCCATGTGTATTTTGTATATTAAGTGCCTCTTGCATAAACATTGCTTGCCCTGTATTAACAGCCTTGAAGATATCTGCAGATTTTGGTCTTTCAGGAAAGGTATGAAGTAACCCACTCTTAAGAACACATTACGAGCTAATCATTAATCAGTAAAGCACTTTTATATGGAAATGGTATTTTAACCACCTCTAATTCCTATCCCTAGTAAGTAGAAAACTTATAAAAGTTGCCCAGGAGCTAACAACAAATTGAACTTAATTAATATATCAATAATATAATATATTCAATAGACCGAGAGAGAAAAAAGTAGACAAATTTGCCACACATAAACAGAAATAAATAGGGTGGGATAAGAAACTGGTTAGGATTTGGCCCTCTACCACTTGTACCTGTACTGTAAGGCACAAAAATGCTCAGGACACATGGATACAGTTGACAAGCCTGGCCAAGTCTTAAATGTTCTATGCTCACATAATAAACAGGCTGTTAACAAATTACTTATATCAAGCTTTCCAGTACACTAGACTTTATGTTGACAGTGTATATTTTACTTTATAATTGGAATGCTATTGTGAAAACTTGAGATACTTTTGAAGATAATAGTGAAACGACCTAGTATTTTTGTTGACTATTGGTGTTTGTAGCCTTTAATTAAACTAAACATTTACAAACTCAGAAGTATTTGAATTATAAGATAATATTCAATATTCAAAACTTTTCATATGAGAGGTCTGATTTAAAATGGACCACAGGGATGAACAAAGTTTACTCAAAATAAGAAATCAATTTGATCCTACAGTCTCTTCTATTTATGTAATTAATGGTGATTGATATTTGTAATACATACCTGGCAATCTGTATCAGAACAAACGCTTCCCACTGCTGATAATTCTGTTCCACTCCTACATCCACAGAAACGACATGCTTCAGAACTGCTGGTGGTTGGTTTGCCTAGGTCCGCAAGAGTGAAAAAACCCGATAATTATTGTAATGAAACATAAGGGAGTGATATTCTAACAACAGACATCTAAACAACAATCACAGAAAACAACCAGAAAAACAGCAATTCTTACACAGTTAAACTATTTTATTTTTATTAACAAACAATTAAAACCATTGCCCTAAAACAGGTGAAAACGCCAACTGGTTTTTTTTTTTTTTTTTGGACAAATGCTCATTTAAAAGGTAAAAATAATCAGGATAAAGAGCAAGTAATAACAGTTGTGTTTTACCTGTCTGTTCTCTAAACTCCACCATAGCCTTCATAGTTTTAGAATCTGCTAATGCCATCAGCCAGAAAAGTTTGGTCCTACCACAACCCTCATGGAGATCAACTTTGATAGCTTCTTCTTCTTCTTTGAATACCTGTCAGGTTAACCAAACAGACACTAAATAGCATCTCTATGTTATTTCTGTCACTGTCTCTTTGGATTTTCATCAGCTGCTTTACAGATTCTGTGGAGTTTGTCTACTGCAAGCTATTTTTTTTTTTAAGTATTCCATAATTTGTACATATTGCAGAATGGATAAAGGCTTTGTGTTTTTAAAAGTAAAAATATATAAAATTAAAGCTTGAGCTAACATGGCTGGGAAACAATAGTGCAGCAATGCTAAGAAGAGAGCTGCACAACATTTTTTCTAATTTAAAAAATATGGCGCTTGGACTTCATAACTACTATCCAACTCATCCAGTAGGCCACAGTATATTACAAGCACAAGATAACATTAGAAATATCTTCACATAACCATGCTAGGATGGTTTATCAAAGCAACATTGATACTTATGGTCTTAATAATATGTACTATATAATTACAGTTATATAAGTGTGTGATATTAATATTTTTGACTTTCACATAAATACACAGTGGATACTTTTGGCTACAATAAGGAAAATATAAAATTTTTGCAAAATCAAAAAACTGCATGAGATCCTTATACAGTAGACTTTATACAGTCTCTTCTTTTTCTCCTTTCCTAAGTTTTGAAGGCAGTTCTGTTTTCATTCATTTCACCTGCAATGCAATAAAAGTTAGAATTTTCCTGGGTATGGATGTATACACTCAATTTAAACTTTGTTTTAATTCTTATTAGAATCGGGGAAAAAGACCCCTAAGTGCTTCACAAAGGATTCGCATAAGCAGTTCACACTAACTTACAGGCTGTCCTTTCTTGGAGAGAGAGAAAATACATTAAAGAGGTATGTATGACAGAAGTTGGACAAAGAACAGGAAGCTAACAGAAAACAGGAAACGGGGAACATGACAGAATTTAAAATCTAAATTAAGGGGCTTAACATGAGAGATGTAAAGGTAAAGGTGGTGAATAAAGAGTAAAACTTTAAACATGCTTTTAGAATTAAATAGGAAAATCTGATAAGTAGCTATTTTGAACAGATTAAAGGAGAGATATGAGGACTTCTATGAGATAAGAACTTACTTTTTATCAACTGTAATCTGAACAGGCTATATAGGAGAAATCAGAAAAAATAAATAAGACTAGACTGTGCTGTGCCATGACAGAAGAGTAGACATATAAAATCATCATCTTAGGATGACAAAACGAACATTTCAAAGGGGATTGCAAAGATTCTAGCTAAGAAATAGAAGATAACAGATCCACATGGAACTTCCAGGCTGAGTCTACACTGCAAATGCTGAGGCACCAAGGAGGAGATATGTAGAGTGAAACTCAGTGCCAATGATCTGATGTTTACATCACAGGTGCCCTAGACTAGCTGATGCCATGCACTGAACGACCATTAGCAGTGTGTCCCTGCATTTATCTTTTTTTGTTGTTCTTAGTTTCACCTTAAAGGAATCCAGTTCATGCACTCCAAGGCTGCTCTATAACACAAATCAAAGCATGTTAAGGAGAGATGATCATATTTGCTTCAAAAGCCCATTCCTGATCCGAACTAAAAAGCTAATGTAGATGCACTCTAGGAGAGGGAGAAGAGGAATGATTTCCCTTGAATTAACTCTATTAATGAGGTTTATTATTTTAGCCTTTGTACAAATGTAAGTAGTCAGAGGGAAAGGGAAAAATAAAGTACCACAAAAAAACACAAAAGAGAAATAGTGTCAAGAAAGAGGAAATGTTCAGTAGTTTCAAAAGTAAAGGCATCTCCAACATTAATTTCAATGAGAAAAAGAAATATTCCAAGGAGAATGTAGTTTCAAGTTTAGAGATGAAGAGGATACAAGAATAACACAAAAGAACACTAATTAGCAGAGTACACAACAATTTGTAAAAACTCATCGAAGTCAAAGAGGAAAGACGTTTCAGTCCTAAAAACAAAACCAAAAGAAGTCACGAAATTTTCAAGCTTATGGATATGACAACATATTTATCTGTGAAAAGACAGTGAGAGCTGGAGGAATATTGAAAAATAACAGAAGACTAACATAAGGGAACCAGTAGGCATATTTGCTGTCAAGTGGTCTTCCTGGATATCAAAAAATGTATATACATTAAAAATGAAGGGGTTGACAAGCACTGACTCATATGATAGAAGTAGTAAAGGAGATACAATTTAACAGGAATAAAGAACCAATGTATACTTAAGAAAGCCTATGCACGTCCTAGATTCTCCTAAAAAATGTTCCTAAACAATGTTAGAACAAGAGAGAAAAAAGCTGATGTAGCACAAATTAGAATTAGGGACTGCTACACAATTTTCTAATCTTCTCCAAAAGATAAAGGACAAGAGAATCTAACAAAAAACAACTAAAAAGAATTAAATGGAAATTTATCTATCCCATCTCCAAAATAAAACACCATTTTCAGATTTGATACTTGCTACTGCTTTTTGCTTTTATATTAATTGGGGAAGTGCACACAACATATGCAGTGCATACAACATGATGTCATGTATACTCTACCTGTCTCTGGTGAGTTTTTGTTCGCCGATGGAGATGAAGGAATCGGTCACAGTCTGTACACAAATTCCCACAGACATTACATAAAATGATTGCAGCAGTTTCACCATCATCATGGTTATCACACATTGGCTGGGGGAAAAAAAAAGGAAAAAAAAAAAAGAAATAATTCTCTCTTTATTAAATCTCTCATTTCCTTTCAGCATCTGTTTTTATTTTCCCCGCAGTCATTCTCCCCCAAATTAATAAAGGGGGATAAAGAGCTCGTTTAGACTATTAATTATATCTTTAGAATAATCTGTATCTAAAAAATTACTCCTGCACACAAAACCCCCCAATTTACTACATCAGTTCTTCTGATATTCATCTCATATTTTGTGTGATGCAGCAAAAATGCATTTTTCAACAAGATAGTTTAGACATCATTTTCAACTAGTCTGAGAAAACATTTATGTGGTAACAACAGAAAAGTTCAGAGATATGAGTACCCAGGTCAGTCAACAGGCAAGATATTTACCCTTCATTACTTCGATATGGTATGTTTACTCTGTTCAAGCATCTAATCAAAGCTGTAGGTCATCTATAACTCAGAGAGAATACAGCCGAAGTAACAAACTTTAAAATCCATCATAAAATTAAGTTGCTCTACCAATATAATATTTTTAAAAATTCAACACAGTTCTGGTTTGCAGTTCAAAATATCTGTACAAATAAGAGTTCAATGATTGACTTTAATTATGTATATGCATATGTCTGAGAACAAGTTTCCATCGTACTCCCAGAACATGTGGTTTCCATGATATTGCTCACACAACTTAGAACAGAATCATGGGAACAAGTTTCCATCGTACTCCCAGAACATGTGGTTTCCATGATATTGCTCACACAACTTAGAACAGAATCCTTTCAACAGCAGTCCTGGTAGGGGGGACACACAGTTCACCTCAACGTTTGAATATCCTGGTGTAAAATAGGCTTGGGCAATTTCAGGCTGGGTTCAGCAGCTTGTATCCCTGCTTGACGATCTCTTGGCTGCTCCTCTGACATTTCCAAAGCTCTACAGAAGTCCCTTCACTTTCTTAATCACCTCAGAAACCTCTGTGTCTGCTTCCTTCTCAGCAGAGTTTTAGTCTTGCCGCTGCTGCAACTCTGTGTCTCCTGTATTCTCTTTCTACCCACACTAAACTGCTTTGGAGGCTTCTTTGCTCTAAGCATCCTCAGTTGCTAGTGGGAAGGCACAATCTTCCCTTGCCTCCCACAGGGATCCACCTGACCCAAGTTATAAAGAGACCAGCTTCATTATTTTGCTCTTTCCAGATTGGTATTAAAAAAATTCATAAGCTTTTTGTGATACTGAAAAATACAGACAGAAACTCGATTAATCCATCATATTCCATATTAAATTTATAAACCCTCTGGGTAAATGGTAGCTTTACTAAATTCAGTTAGAAAGAGTTGCTTTCTCTTTGGGGTAATCACTCTCTACTGAGATGGGGAAGAGGAAGCTAAATTACAGAGAAGTAGTTATTGAGGAACACAAAAGAATTGATTTTTTTTATGTGACAGAGATTCAGATAGAAAGAAAAAAGCTCTGATAGAGGGTGTCGATTTAACTGAGTCAATCTACTCTCAAAAATCCATCCTACAGGCGTTAGGAAGGCCTTGCTCTATCCTGAATAGCAGTAGAATTGCTACCTTATTGTTTTAAGTTGGAATTTTTGTTTTCTGAGCAGTGCTTGTCTAGAATACATACTTCAAACACGTATGTACAATCTCCACTGGGGACAAAAGGGAGGAATAAGGTTAGGCCAAGTCTACCTTTTCCCATCATTATTCTAAATTCTTTGACTATTGAATAAATCAAAATAAACACAGAAAGATATGATTTTCAGTCTCACCATCTGTTTCTGTTGTCCGTCCTTTCCCATCCATCTTCCTGAGGATAGTCTATCAACATGATCCTGATCAAGTACACAGAGAGATGCTAAGGCCAGCCATAGCTATTGAAAGGCAAGGTAGAATTAAATGTTTTAGAAATACTAAAAAAAAAAAAAAATCCCAAATACTAAAAATATAAACTTTGGCAGATAAGAATGTCACTGTTACCTGCAAACTGCATCATCGTTAGCTGAAGCCTGTTCATACAATGCAAGTTTTTTTATTTTCCAAAAGAAGTCAAGCACACAATAAAACTTATTGAACTTTTGGGAACTACCTTGTTTCTTTCAGGTATATCAATTTATGATCAGTTAGCACACAAGAGAGAAACAGTGAAGAAAGATCAACCAGGGTACATTATAGAGAAATATGGCAAATGCAGACTTGCATATCACTCCTAAACATATCAGGCTTTGGGGGAGAAGAAGAAATTCAAGGACACAAACTAATTAAAAAAAAACAAACCCAAAACAACAAAACTTTAACTCAATGAGATTGGGTTCCCTATGTTCTCTCGTCGCTGCACGGGGCATTTGAGATTACCTAGAAAATGGTTCTGAGCTAACTATTCTTCAGAGGAAGCTTTTCTCTCTTGCTCTCCACTGACTACAGTGAATGCCTGAAGAGATGAGCTATATGAGGAAAATTTGTTGCTAGGCCTGCAACCCAAACTGAAATGCACTTGACAGCTGCATTTTGCGATAGTTTTTGATCAAATGTTTGACTGGAACAAAATGGCTTTTGTTGAAAAAACTCTGTTGGACTCCCCCCAGAAAAACACACCTCCATGACAGAACTAAGTTCAATCACAAGGAGAGCTAGGCTGATGTTCAGGGCTCCTCTAAGACCTGATTAAACTAACACGGTGACAGCAGGAGCTGGTGGTACTCTGAGACTGTGTCTTCCAAAGAGCAGAGACTATATGAGCAAGGGGATGAAAAGGACAACTGGCACAGTCTTTCAAGATGGAAAACAACATGAGTGTCAAATGCTTGTAACCATTGCAAACCTCTTCTTTTACATGTAATTATTATGCTTGAGAAGCCAAAATCTGTACTCCCTAAGATAGTAGGAATGTCATAATTTACAAGTATGCTTTTCATAGTATTTCAAGCAATCTATTAAGGTTAAGTTAATACCATTTTCTATAAAAGACTCATGGAAGAAGTAAAGACAAAATAAAAAAACCACCCCAGGTAAATAATAAAGGGTTCAGCAAATGATTTTTCATTTTGAGGCTAAAACAGAGGTGAAGCTTAGCTTAATTGCCTTAGAGAATGTTTGTTACTGAGGGTTTTCACAATAGCCTTAAGATGTGGCAGCTGATGACCTAGAAGTCAAAGCACTTACTGGAGAGCTGGAAAAAGACAACTGATACATATTGTGCAATTTTCCACACAGAGGATCTCATAAGTTTAGTAAAAGGCAAGTATCACAAACATAAAGCAGAATTACCTCAAGGATAAAACCCCAAATGTATAAGCATAACACTTATTCTTCATTACTTGGGAAGTACCCAAGATACATACTTCATTACGATTCAGTTTTTACTGGTGTATTTCTGCCACAAAGAAGAAAACTCAATCTGCTGTGACACAGAGAAAGCAAGACTTTTATTAGGACTAACAGTGATTGCCTTAGTTATGATATCTGTCCATTATGCACACAGCTAGATTTGGAGAATATAAACTGTATACTGTATGCATTGTTTCCTGAAACAGCCTGTATAAGGAAGTTTTTTCTGAAATATAGGAAAGCTCATGGATGGGCTCCTACTGCACGTTTACAATGAACTAATGTTAAGTTTAGTGAAGTTCTTACTCTGGTTGTTGCAATGCACCTCACTGGTGATCTGTATTCTTCTTCCATTTTGGTCAGAGCTATGATGGTTTCAGCAATAGCATTCTTTGTCACACGGGACCAAGCTTCCGACAGATGACCCTGTTAAAGAGAAAACTCGATGACAGCTTTTATGAATATTAGGAACAACTAAAACTGTAATTAGAGCTGCTACAAGCAACATCAGGTTAGGATCTCAAATTAGAATAGAAAAAGAGGAAGCCAGGGATGACTGACAAATCATGTGTTTTCAAATCAGACAGATCTGGTAAAAATTAGCCCTCAAATACTCAGGTGACTGACTGAGGTAGTATCTGAGCAATTACTGGAATAACTAACTTGGAATAGGTAGAGGAAATATGATTTGAAGAATGAAAGGGCATATTCCTAAAGTTCGCCCTGGAGAAAGAAAGATGGAGAACTGGAGCACAAATAAGTGACTGTGAATAACACAGAGATTACAGCGCGTTCCTAGAGAAATCAGCTTCACTCGTCTAGCTCAGCCTTCTTGAATACGCTCCACAGTTTCTATATTTGAAAGAAATAAAGAGGAGTACACAGGAGACATCAAAACTATGGCATACTTTCCAAACAAACCTTAAAGATTCTGAGCCTATGGCACTGATTCATATCCTAAAGTTCTCAATTCAGAGACTGCTGAATCCTTAAATTCTTAATGTAATCTTTACATTTTTAAACTTCATGCTGAAGGTGACAGAAATAATTGAGACTCAGTGGACTCTAAACCACAGAGGTCCCTTACAAAACATAATCAAGAAATGTTAGTACTCCCAACTCTTGAATGGCCTCAGTCAAGTCTCCCTTACTTACAATGAAAGGGAATAAAGTTCAGATCTCTACTTTGTACAAGAGGAGAGGAGGGTCCTTATTGTCTGGCTATTGAATACTTCAGTGTAAACTTAGTCCCAATCATTCCTTTAGGAGCTGCTACACTTCAAGTAAGCAATTCAGAATCTATTGAAAGAGGGATTTGTACCCACATTTGAGAGGACTACACTTTATCCGACTCGATCCCTTTCTTTTTTGTAATAAATAGTTACATATTCATTCCAAGTAGAATGGCTTAAACATTAAACATTAAAGAGAATTCAAGACCCATACCAGTATATCCAACAGCCAGCACTATTGGAAAACTATCAGGTACGTGGGAGATGGAACTTAGCATACCCTGCGTATGCATGCAAGTTGCCATATCTGACTCCAGAGCTTTAAGAACTTTCCTGCTAGCTTCTGCAATGATTTTGGAGAACCAGATATTAGCAAATGCAACAGTTTCATGGGTGAAGGTCTTGAATGGCTAAAGGAGCTGCTTAGACAAAAATACAAGCAATCTGATTCTAATCAGCCAGCCATTTTCTGCTTCTACTAATCTCTTTCTTTTATTCCTGGCAAAAGTCTGGGCTCAGCTTAGTTTTGATGAGCTGTTCATCAAGGGACAGGCTCTCCCATCATCATGGGAGCCAGAATTCCATAAAACAAGGCCCATAGAGTTTGCTTCAGAAGACTTGCCCAGTACTATTTTAAAAATGCTGCAGAAGAGGATCCACTGTTTCCTTGATGTTTTCCCACTTAGCCAAAGCATACCTACCAACAATGGCTACAAATGATCCGGCAACAACCCTTAAAAAAAAAAATCTTGAAAAAATTATTCCCCCCAATTCCTTCCTGATGTATGTTGCATCTTATACACTGAAAGAAGTGGGGTGCCTGAGAAAAACATATGGGCATATACATACAGGGGGCACCATGTTAATCCTGGCATTTACTATCTTCTGAGTACTTGTCTTTACAACTGCTATTTTTTTTGGTCCTAGTTTTTATATGCAATTTGCTAAAGTGTTGATAAAGTAAGCAGAAACAAAAATCCATCATGTGGAATCACAGTGGTACCTACAACAGATCTTTCCCCTCTAGCCACTGAAGCAACTGAAGCAAAGTGATCATTTTATGCATGGATCAGCACTGCTGAGGGATGAGACACTGTAATTTTAACTCTTGACTTAAGATGAATTGTGAGATTCTGAAATCGTGTGGTCAATATCAACAGTAGCAATTGCAGAGAATTCCCATCCAGCTTCAGCAACTTTGAGAAGGGATCTCCTTAATCTAAGCACAGTGAATGGTTTAGAAAATAGGACTCCAAAGCTGAACATACTGAAACAGCTTTCAAAGGGCAATCACAGAGGAAAATTTGGGTCACTCAGAGCACCTCACTGGAATAGGTACAGAATTAAGGAAAACAAAAACAACCTCCCAACTAAACTCCTTTCCCCTAAACATATACAAATCCTATTTTTTTTTTTTGCCAATATTGTTTCTGGGAAATAGTTGAATCACTTTTCAACAAATTCTTCTGCCAAAAAACTTGCCTGAAGCAGATACAACTATGGAAAATTTCAGCCCAGATCGTTAAAGTAATAAACAACTATAAATGTAGATTTCAGTAAGACTGAAAGAAGTCAATCTTAACATGCAGCCTCAACCAGAAACTCCACATACAAAATCTACATACAGTTACGTGAAAACAACAGTATTCTCCTACTCCACAGACACTTTTTACTTTTCAATTGGAGTTCTGAGCGTTCAAGTCTTCTAAGTTAATAATGTAGAAAATGACATACAATTATTGTTTACTTCTTAAATTTCTGGTCCAAATGACGCATTTAAAAGCTTATTTCAAAACTGGATTTCTGTTTAGCAGAACCAGAACTCAGTTCCTACTGCTCCTAGGACTAGAGTCTAGCAGAAGATTACACCTTTTTCTTCTTGAGACAACTCAAGGGACCTCATCGTGCTCTACAACTACCTGAAAGGAGGTTGTAGCGAGGTGGTGGTCGGTCTCTTCTGCCAAGTAACTAGCGATAGGACGAGAGGAAATGGCCTCAATTTGCACCAAGGGAAGTTTAGTTTGGACATTAGGAGAAATTTTTTTACTGAAAGAGTGGTCAGGTCTTGGAACAGGCTGCCCAGGGAAGTGGTGGAGTCACCATCCCTGGAAGTATTTAAAAGACGTGTAGATGAGGCGCTTCGGGACATGGTTTAGTGGGCATGGGGGTGTTGGGTTGACGGTTGGACTCGATGACCTTAGAGGTCTTTTCCAACCTTAATGATTCTATGATTCTAACTCACATTTAACAGCTCAGCCCAATACTAACTGTAATAGAAAGTAATGAAAAAATGTACTTTTCATTATCAGCAATATTTGAATATCCTCCACACATTTAAAGGACAGAAACTTACTGCTGCCATGTCTTTAATGAGTTTAATAATGATCTCGGAAATCTGTGTAGGTGTTGAACCCTTCATCCACCAATGGCTTTCACCTCGCCGAATATAGCTGCAAAGGACATATAGTAATACATGAAATAAATTCAAGTAATTAGTCACTATTTGTCAAAATCCACCACAAAGAAATAGTGCACATATTCACCATATGGTAGGTTGTGGTGGGTTTTTTTTTCCTTCTTTTTTTTTGAATCAAACTCACTAATAACATGACTCATACTGTCTAAGCGTTACACAATTTTTTCTGTTCGTAAAACAAAGATTATAAAAGACAACATAACTGCCTTCAAAGAATGTAATTATTTTGTGCCTTTAGCTTGAGAATATAGACATATTTTTAAACAAACCTGGAATTGAAGATCATTGGAAGCGTGACTGTAGTAACTCCTTTGCCTGCAGTAGTGCCAGCTGTCCCTGTTATAGTAGTTCCTTTGGCTTTTAGCTGTACAGTGAGAGCTTTGGCAATGCACCCCAAAAACATGTCTAAGATACCTAGTTTATTCCAATCTCCTTTTTCTGTTGAGTGAATGATATCACTTATATCTGCTGGTGGAAGAGACTTCACTCCTATAATACTAGCCAGGCGACTAGGGGTTACCTCAGGCAAAACACGTCTTAGCAATGATGTTACCTGGAAAAGAAATCAGAACACCACAATTCTTACCAAGACAGCTGGAGTTTTCAAGCAAAATCAAATAAAGTCTTTTTTGTTCCTCAGGAGTTATTTCAGTAAGAAGGATTGAATCTACTTTCTGTACTTAAATCACACCTGTAAGAAATTCTGTAAGGCTTCTATCATTTTAAGAAAAAAAACAGTATTTTGCATATCTGCAATATATCAGAATTACTAAGCGGGGCAGTATCTGCCTCCAGGCAAGCTGAGATGTGACATTGTAACAGTTCAGAAAATTGGAAAAAGAAAAGTAGAGAGTATGAGACATAGAAACTTCTGAAACAGGAATTAAAAATCCACCTAGAGAAGGCATACCAGCTAGCAATCACAAGCTAGTGCATGAACTGTAGTAAAGCAAATACTTTATATGTCTATATATTTGTTATAATATGTGCATATAAATACACATATACGCAGACAGAAAACATTCAAGTTCAGAGAGAAACAGGTATTAAAGCTCTACCTGAGGATACTAAGAGTAGAAAGGAATTGTCTAGTTCCACACTACTACACTCATAGCCTGAGTGTAAGACAAAGATGCTAAGGATCAGTAACAGACACTGCTAATTAAAAACCTCTGACCTTACCTATACAGGCTATATGGGCATTATATATGCATAATATGAAATACTAAAAAAAAATGCTGTTTTTTTAGGTCCTGTACATTTGAGCAACCATGCTCTACTCTTTCAAGGCCTAATTTCAACCAATGAAGCCTCTGCTTCATCTGTTATGATGTTTTAGCAAGACAGTCATTAGTTATCCCATGATTCCAGCTGCCACTGTGCCTCGAGGTCAAACATGATATTAAACGGGCAAGAATTGGAAAAAGAAAAGTAGAGAGTATGAGACATAAAAACTTCTGAAACAGGAACTAAAAATCCACCTAGAGAAGGTATACCAGCTAGCAACCACAAGCTAGCCTCCTCAAATCATGCAAATGTTTACCCACATTTGGAGCATATGCAGCACATACAGATGAGGGTGACTGCGTAGCTCTCTCAGACCCTTTCCCCACAATGAAGTGGCATGAGGTCTTACTAAAAAAAATATGCAGTCACTTCACTAGCTTCCTTCCACACCTGAAAACTTAACTGCTTTTCATACAGAATTCTTATTTGCAATAAATAAATAAACCAGCTTTTAAAATTCATACATTTGAGAAATGGGAAATTAACAGCTCTGATATTTAAAAGGAGCACCTCTGGTTCTTAGCAATTATGTAATAATTCTGGATGATGCTGTCCTTTATAAATTAAGCAGACGAATGCAATATATGAACTTTAAGAAGTCTCTTTTCTGGAATGTAATATATAACACTGGTCTAAATTTAAGTATTGCCAGTCACAAGGCAGGGCCAACTTCAAAATCTAAACTTTCATCTTAAAAAAAGAGAATTCTTAGTCATTGCAGAAGAAAGGAAATACCCTACAAACTGAACATACGTAACAGGACATGGATGAATCTGTTGAAAACATGAACAATGGAGTTACTGTGAAGTAAGATTCACTGAATACTGTGAAGTTCAGATTCACTAAAGAAGCCTTTGCAATATCACTCCAAAACAAAGGCCGTGTGCTTACAGAAAAGATCTCTATTAGGACACACAAAATGACTAATTGCTCTTGTGCATCTTTCTTCATTGCAGCAACAACCCCTGCCAAGTAAACTTCATGTCCCTTTGATGTATGGCTTGAGAAAGGAATTTATCCTGCCCCATCCAACATCCTTCAGAATAAGGACAAGAAAGGTGAACGGTGATATTACTCAAAGGCATTTCAGAATAGTTTGCTGATTTAGGTTCATGATGACATAAGTGTTAATTAAACAATTTTGGCTTCCTACACCTCAGTTCTACCTTGTGGAGACAAAGCATTAAAAACTTACTCAAAAGTGAGTTTATTTTAATTTCATAACTGTAGCCTTCATTGCCTTCAACTGTTTGTACTTCCTGCAAATAGTTTTATACAGTCAAATTGTGGTGGTGCTGGGGTGTATATGTATTTATATATCAAACACATCAAACTTTATAATTTTAACCCCACTGAAAAACTGGAAGGGAAATAAAAAAAAACACCTGACACTTAAATTCCAAAAGGAGATTCTGTAATTTGTTTTTTAATGTTCATATATTTCTATTTGCCCTCTCCTTATGATTGCAATAACAAAATGAGTTGCTTTATTTACAGTTATTCCCTATGTGGAATATAGAGATGATTTCAGTATGATTGCGAAAACATTTTTGATGTGAAAACACAAAATTACATTTCACAAAGAAATACGCTCAAATACATATTATACTATCACGCACACAATGATAAAATTCTAAAGACTTTTTTCCAGGAACACCAAGATAGACAAGGAACAGTTAGCACTCACCTGTCTCTGCACCCTGGGAGAAGCAGTGTGTAGTAATGAGAAGAGGTCCTGGAGCAGAGTCAACTGCTGAGCCAGATACTGCCGGCCTACATTGGAACCGCTCAGTGCCAGAACCATTGACAGCAGCTCAAAGCAATACGCGTCAGAAGAAGCATCTTCATCGTTAGGCTGTGAGTTAGCGTTCTCTTTGCTAGAGATGGCATGCTCCCATTCTTCACGCACACGGGTTGCTTCCATTCGTATGGCCTGGACTATATGAGCACATACCTATCCGAACAGAATCCAAATACACAGTGACTCTGAAAAACTTTTAGAAAGTAAAAGAGATTGTGTTTTATGTACCTTCACAACTATGACTAAAATGGAAAGCCTATGAAATTTGGCCTGTGCTTCAACTACTTTTCAACATAAATTCAAATGAAGAATAAAATTTAGATTTAAATTTAGAGTAAAGGTTAGATACAATTCTTTAGAATTAAAGATTTAGATTTAATACTGAATTTGCTCATCTTCATTCTGGAAAATTTCATTGAAATAAATCTTTTTTTATTTTGGTTCCTGCCTTTTAATTTGCTTTTTACATAGAATTCAGGTTAAAAAAACCACACACAAAACCCCCCAAAGAAATACATTTACTCAACACCCACAAAAGAAAAAGGACTTATTAAAAGACTTAGTCTCTTGTTTAATTTACTATTCAGGAAGCTTAAAAAAATTTTAGAAACCATGTTTTCATTTTACCAATAGCATGCTAAAAAGCATATTTAAGAGTTTTTAAAGTTTGCTAAGATGAGTGACGAAAAAGTAGATTCTGCATGACTTACTAATCCAACAAACTTCAAAATGAATCTAATGCCTCTTGTATTACTGTGAAAATCTTTACAGCAATGTTTGTCTCGTGATAGGTGTAATAAAGATAATATAAAAGATGCTTTAGTTGGTATATGTAAAAAACATCAAGTATACCAAAAGAAAAAATATACTCTAACTACTGCTTTATGTTAAGAAAAACAAAGGTAAGTAAGAAAACCACAAACCCAAACTTTAATTGACTGCAGGAAAAAATAATTTAAGAATCTATGCACTGATTACCTTTTTAGGATTACATTTTATCAAACCTAAATACTTTTTGATGACAGAAATGGGGACAAGACACATGCAAAACTTAGAATGTAAACTCCGTCACTGAAACGCTTCTAGAAATTTGAGAGGGTCTACTATTTTATTATGCTATTATTATCAGCAAATACTAGTAAGTACCATTTACAACTCAATTCTTTTAAAATTGAGTCTAATAGTTTCTATCCTATTAAACTTGATTTTTTCAGTGTCAATTTCAGCAGATTTTTCATATAAAACATACACGTACTATTTAAAATGTAAATGAAAATTTGATTATAAAGAACAACAAAAGAACTGAAAGTGTCAAGTAGAAGGTACTATATTCACTGAAAATGAGCATATTTACTACAACACACAAACATTTAATCCTCAAAGCATTTCAAAATGAACAAACCTGCTTCTGCAAATTTGTCAGTTTGCTCCGGCTGAATATGATCCCTACCATGTGCTCCTTCAGGTCTGCATCTGATGTTGCCTTCATAAAAAGCATATTTAATATTAGATCAAGAGTTTCAAGAACATTTCCTAATTACTGTAGCAATTAACATGGAATATCAACAACTTTTGTTCTAAAAGTTTGTAGCTTTTTGTTACAGAGAAATAAGATATATAAGCAAGATCAATTTAATTGTGGTTAATAAATACCTCTTAGATGTATTTACTTTGTTTCTAAGAGGAAATTTGAGCATGAAATAAAATAATCAACAATCAATCCAAGATTCAGCCTCTCAATGTAGCTTAATACAATCACTGATTAAGTCTTTGCAAAGCAGTGCACAGAATATACTTTTCAGTTTATATATTTCACGATAAAAGAAACAGGGAACACACAATTAAGTTACCACACAGCAGGCGTGAGAAAAATACACTTTTACGAAATGAATAATTCAGTCATGGAACTTATTGCCACAAGGTACTGGGTAGAGCAAAACCATATATCATCTGAAAAACGAAATTACTTTTGTTGAGGACAGTCCAATTTTGGCTATTAAACATGACAGTCCAGATACAGTGACCTTTTCAGGAATACTTCTTAAACTAATCCTTGCTGGAAGACAGGAGAGTATATTAGGTAAAAGGATACTAGTGCAGTTTCTTAATACTTTTTCTCTAAACATTAACAGAGACCCTCTTAAGGCACAAGATAGGCAAGAAGGACTTTCAGGTTGACCATTACTGCAGGTGTTAAGTACTTCTATAATTGTAGGCGTAATTTGTGCCACCATTGTGACAATGCTTCCATTAAACACATATGCTCCACTTATAATTTACTAATTAAAATTTTAAAAAAATAAGTCATTGTGACATTTTACTTCTGTTTTGATCTGAAAATTATATAGCATTAAGACATAGGACAAATACTGAAAATCATCCTGGGTCATTTTTTCAGCAAAGTATTATTGATAGAATACAAATAAATACATTGTGTACTTTTTCTTCTCCTTCTGGGGAAGACAACAGTGCTTTTTCTTCTTGTTCTGGGGTTGGCTCAGCATCTCCAGAGATGAGTTTTCCAAATACCTGGAAGAAAGACAGTGACAATCAGCTTATCTCAAAGACAAACTTGTGCAGATGTGACATTTTACATTAAAACATAAAGAACTGAAAGTCTAGGTTTACAGTAAATTTCACCGAATAACACATCATTAAAATCCCACCTGGGATGTAATAAGTCGGAATACTCGCAGCGTCTCAGATTCACAGTTTCTTTGTTGAGCTACACTTGCAGAAATCTGGCCTGCGATTTTAATGCTTTCACCATCTTTCCATCCAAGCATTTTTACTTGTCGAACTCTTAGGGTGTTCTCTGGACCCTTCAATTCAATTTTGATGATGTGATTATCACCCCCAGGAAGTTCACTTGTTACCCAGCCAATATGTCTTGAATCCAAGTCTACCTATTAAACAGGAATATAAAGATGGGAACTGACATTACATCAAACAAAAAGTCACCTACCTCTAAAACAAATCTATCATATATCACTGGAACTAATACAGTATTTGCTATGAAATTTTTATTCTGAACAGTAAGACTAACATGCTTAATTACAAAAATATTCAACTTCATTATTTCAGATAAAAAAAATCTCAAACTTAAATAAAATTATATACCCATCTATTGTCTTTAAAGCCTATTAAAATAGTGTGCTATCTATCCCTTTTATCCTCTAAGCAATAGTTTACATATTGACTAAAACACTTTGAACAAATATTTGCTCATTACTTTTAATTTAAAAAAAAAAAAGCTGCCATAATTTATCTGAAAATATAACACACTATTATCAGTATTTAAGTTATTCCATCCCTATTCACATAAACCCCTGCAAAAGAAAACTTTGTGGAAGTCAATCTCTGATATCCTTATCAAGAGATGCAGGACTTAATAATTGTAAAAAAGACAGATGAACTATATCAAATTAAGTTTATTTTAAAATAAATATGGTTTAAAAAAAGAATGTAATTAATGTTATATGATTTAAATTGTGATGTCACTACTGGAGGATAAAAACCGACGGGGTGCAGTGCCTCACACCATTGCTCAGAGCAACCCGAGTGGGCCTAAATTACACTTGGCCCTGAACCAAGTGAGCCCTCTCTCACATCCATAGGGCCCAGTGCCTGAGCTCTGCCGTGGCCTTCTTTTATGTAGCTGGACAGGTAGACATACCAAGTCAGTCTTCTCACAAAAAAAGAATTCTCCAAGGAGGGAGGGGATGTGTTCATCTATATTTTCTATCTACATACATAGACTCACAGACAATACGCACACAAACTTTATATCTGTCTAGGTATATACACACACTCACATTTCACTGTTTAGTATGAGCCCACTGCACCAAAGTTCAGTTTCTTCAGATTTGTAACATGTTTTGGAGATGTATCTTTGCCTTAAATGCTCTCTGAGGATAAGAGGCAGAGAAAAGCAAACCGCTCCTCTATAGGAAGACAATGCTTCTTCTTGAAGAAATCTTAGCACTGACTGTCAATAATCCAAATAATACAAGTTTTGAGCCCAAAATGGTAACTAACTGCTTGAAACCTTAAATATCTTTGATGGGTCACATCAGTGTCAAAATACAAAACATTGTTCTCTGTGTAAAAACCATGCATCTATCATTTGGCTTAGCAACAGAAGTACAAAGATTGAATACCATTCTGAACTTGAGTCTTTGGATAGAGGTCTTTGGCTATCAGAAGTTGAGAACTAAAATGGCAGGGTAAAACATATGCTATAAACAGGTATTAGACCACGTAACTAGAAAAACTCAGGTTGCGGGTAAATAATTTTTCTCCTTCTCACAGTGTTCTACTTCTCCTCACTCTTAAGCTGCGTTTCTCTAATGAAAAATGATTCCGTGAAGCAGATAAAAGGCAATGACAGTGCAACACTAAGAAGCCAGGTGTCAGAATATCTAACAATGTGTAATACTACTTAATGCAATTATTTCACGTATATTCTGATATAAGTACCCCTGAAAGAAACCAAACAGTTTGTTGGACCTCTGCTATATGCAGCCAAAAAACGACAGCAATTTTTTAATGTCAACTGTTAAAATGTTTACCTGCTTTATTCTGCAGAGATCTTCTACTGCCTTGCCAGTTAGGAAGGTCATTGAAGTTACTTTGTTCTGCAACAGACAAGCAAAATAAGAACAAAATACTTCAGCTGAGGACCATTCTGACTATTTCTTCCATATTAAGAGAGTATGTACATAAGAGAGAGACAAATTGTTTCATTATGAAAATAAAATTTAAAAAGTGATCAAAACAAAGGACAACGAATTCCAAAGCACAGCTCTCAAAAAATAAATTTGCTCCTTGTATGAAAATCTGTAGTTGAAATGAAGATATATTTGTAACATTACTGTACAGATCAATAAACATGAATGTAGTAAGTGAAAAAGTTGTCTCTTTCTGGCAAGGTGATACAGTTCTGAGATAGTCAGAGATGGCTTATCAGCATTATTATGATACATCAAGTTACTTAAATTAACCATGTTAGAATTTTCCTATATTTAACAATTCTGTGTTTTACAAAGTATTATTACTCTGCGTAAGAAAAACTGAGGTGAAAAGGTAGAAATTTTGAGGTGGGACACAGTGGACAATTGTACTTTGTGGTAGTCGGAAGTCTAGAAAATAGTTTAGATTGTATGAAAACCCTTCATTTGAACATGCCACTAAGTTTCCCAGTCTCAGGTTCATGCAAACTGCAAATTCAGTTGAATTGGTCTCATCATACTAGGTACTGCTTTCAAAACCACAGGAATTAGAAACTTTACTATGAAATGTGAGCTTCTGAATTAGAATTACAAACTGAACTGGACAAAAAAACAGTGGTTCTTGATTGATGAATATATACAACTTTGACTATGCACCTTCAATGAGAGACATTTAATTTCACTTTCCTCTTACCCCAAGATCTCTGGAATTGTCTACATGAACGCACACATAACGTGCATTGATTCCTTTTACACAGTTAAGTGTGATGTTTTTAGTTTTGTTTTTATCTTCATCTCCTGACTCCCAGAATGTTTCTGTAGATCCATCTGTTAAGCTACCAATCATGGCAGGTCGGCTTGATGTTTTAATGTCAACAATGCTGGTTAGGTCTTTTAGACAAACCACTATACACAGTTCCTGTGAAAACAAACAAGACCATTTAAAACATCTAAACCCAAGCCCAAATAGAGGCATTATTTAAAATTTTTTAAATGATACAGACATATCTGTTCTGAGGAATATGCTTTCTGATTTAAAGAAGAAATTTGTCACTTATTGGTTCAAATTATTCAGCCCTTTAAACCAAAGAAAATATTAATAGCTAACAGCAGAATATATTAGTAAATGCCTAAATGTCTTAATAAATAGAAGAAAGCACTTTAAAGATATTCTTTAGGAGTACTAATTTGTGCTCTTCCGAATAACAGAAGAAAAAAAGATATAAGCAGGAACTGGAAGTATGCAGCATTTAAAAAATGAACTAACTCAATGAACCAATTTAATTAACTAAATGAACTATAAGAGATCCCCAAATAGTTTATTTGCAAACAAGCACTTAGAAGCACTGCTCCAAAATGTAGGTTTGAGTGATATACAGGCTAAGGGACAATATTTGAACCTCTAAAGCTAAATATGAGAACCTGAATATCAGCAAGAAGATCCCAAACTGAGATACATTCAAGGAAATATGACATTTCAATAAAAGATGTTTTAATTCAAACAGAATTATTATAGGAAGTACAGGCTGTTCACAATTGACCTCTCACTTTGAGAGAGGTGTAATACTTGCCTGATTCATGACTTCAAAACCAGACTGAATACTGATACTAAAACTCTCTTCACTGTCTCCATCATCAGATTTAGACAAAATATTGTTGATATGATGAAAAACATTGCTCTGGTGCAGGAACTGGTGATCAGATTGCTTGAATTTGAGACTCCAGCACCTGAAAACAGATTTAATGGATTTCAAATTTTTGAATATGGTTTAAAATACATAACCTATCCACAAAGCTGTTAATAACATTTTTGCTTCTCCAAGTGTTTTCTATAAACCTTTAACTTCAAATTTTTGCAGGATCTTAAGTGTATCTTAAGTATCCATCTTTTTGAGGAAGGCAGGAGTAAACTTTTCTTAGAATTTTAACAGTGAATAGAATAATTATTATTAAATTTGTATCTTTGAGACAGATAAACTGTTCGAATTTCTTCCAGTGTAAGGATACTATTCAGATGACAGATTTCCGAGCAAAAGCTATTACACTACCATGCACATACACACAGATACTACCGTATTATTCAATAATATGTATTTTTTCATAGTGGATATAGTACAGAATTTAAGAACAAATACATTTTTCTCTACAAAGTCTTTTATAGTAGTATTTATACGTACAAACGCACACATACATCTTTTATATGTATCTTGCCTATGCATAAGGATACACATGCTCCTTTTCACACAAGCACATAAAGTTGTTTCAAAATTCCTATCTGCATTGCTAAGTCTTTTAATCTATAATGTTACAACGTTTCCAGCCTTCTAAGAATTTTCTTAATTTCTGCTTACCTTAAGGCCATTTGCTGTAATGCACTACCACTGGGAAGAGACATCATAAGATCAGAGATTGTCTGGAGTAGGCGATGAAAAGTGTGGGGTAATGGGTGAGCTGCTTCACCAGCAATCACTATATCTGACAGAGGATGTTCACATACTCTTGTGTCTTTCTCCTAAGATGCAAAGCAATTTGTATGTTGTTAACATGCTTTCAGACAAAAAGATTAAATAAATAGAAATAAAAATGTTTATGATATTTAGTTTAAGAGTAACTGCAACAATCCCATAATGAATGTAAACTTCAAAGCAGTTCCTGTCAGAGAAATTTTACAATAGCAAGTTATACATGAACACCAAACAAGGAATTCAGGAAGTATACTACCAGATATTTCTCATGATTTAAAAATGTGAAACATTAAATTGCAATAACTTAACGAAAAAAAGAAAAAGCCTCTAGAAAGATTTACATATTCCAGCTGTTAATAATAACTTCTTTGAGCAGCAAAAACTAATCACAGCAAACTTGCTAATTAAGCTAAGGTTATCAGCTGCTTTATTTCATTAGAGCTGTGAAAATAATGATTCAGGCATATCAGTATCAGAACAGCAGTGCACTGGGAGCCAAGTTCCACTGGGCAGTGGGTACGGAGGCAGCGGCAGAGGACCAAAGAGGGTGCAGGCCAGCAAGGTGAGTTATGGGGAAGAGTATCAAAGAAAGAGAAGGAGGTACTGATTGTGATATCCTATTTCAGAAGGCAGGGAAAGACTGATCTATGAAAGATACAAACTGATTCCTCTGCCCCAACATACTGACATCCAAAGCCAGATTCAAATTTATTATTTTAAACCCATTAAATTGTCAATGTATATTCTTGCAAGTAGATTTCCCATGGATCTCAACTGCTTGAATGCCTAGAAACACTATGGTCTTAGTTGAAATGAATTTTAGGCACCTGCTTATCTAGACAAGAATCATCAAACCAGACATCTGTATTTTCCTGGAGGGCGTAATGTGGTAAAGTGTACTCAGCGTATGAAGTAGGAAGCATGAGATTGAACTCTACACTAAATATCATCAATTATTCAGAAAGTTCAAAGCCTAGTACTCCCCTTCCCCCCCAAGGATCCTATCTACACAGATAGCATCCTGCTCTCCCGTCTCCTCTGCAGCTTAGTAATTCTTGCATTTTTTATCTTTAGCAAGGACACTGCCCTTGAACCTACATCTTATGCATTAAACCATATATGGTTCTAGATCCCCATCCCCCATTTTTACAGAATTTGTCACTGGGTTTTCTCACCCTCTCCCAGTATGTTAAAAGAATATGTAAAAATATTTCACATTAGGAAATGAATCGCAGTTGTGGAAAAGCACCAAACTGTCTTGGATTTATTACATTGTGTACATATATTTAAATGGGTATTTTTATCATATGATCAGACTACCAAAGGAAGATGTTGTGATTTGAATATACATCACCTGAGTGATATTTAACAATTAGCTGAAAACCGTTGGCAGTTTCTTGTATGCCATAAAATTATTCATCCTAGCCAAGTGACCAAGGGGAATTTTTTTTAAGTCTCCCTTTCATTGTATCGAAAAAGCAGCAGCATTCCCCACCAGAGCAGAAGTGGCATATTTTAACATTTCTTTCTAATCTTTATCTGTCAGTCAGTAATTAACAAAACTACAGCTAAGACAATACTTGTTTATTCTTTTATATAGTAAAATTATTTTGGAGGCTGACAGGCCTAAGGACCAGTAGGAACACATTTCCCTCACTCCAGCAGTGCTTTTGAAGTAGCAGTTGAAATTATTACAAGGCAGAAAATTGTTGGAGCCAAGTACAAAAACAATATTCAGAATATAATACAGAGTTACTGCAAATCATCTTTAATGTATACATACAAGAATTTGGCACACTTGAAAATAAGTAAGTAGAATTAGAAATCTGCATGTTGATACAGTAACGTGGAAAAGTTGATATCCCACATAAAATTTAGGACAAGACTACAGTTGCTTTGTAAATAACTGTAGCAATGTACCAAGGCTGCAATGCTGAAAAGATTCATTTCAGAACTTCTCATTTCACAGCTGGATTAGATTTGAAGTGATAAAGATTACCCTGTCTTACTAGCAGCACTAGCATGATTTCTTGAGCTATTCATTGTGGACACGATGTTTTCAATCAGAGCTAAATCTAGAAGAGATTGTATGAAGATACCTTTTGGAAGAGTGATATGTTAGACTATACCATTTTACATGCCACATTTTCAGAACTAACTAGAATTTTTCTTAAATCACTAAATTAACTATATCTAGTGTATACATAATTACTTATATATATAATTATTTTTGTATATATATAATTACTTAAATGAACTACAGATTTTCAGACTTAACTATAGAATTTACTTAAAGCACTGCAAGACACAGCAAACCAAACAACAAAGCTTCTCTGAAAAATATTTTCTCTTTTCTGTCTTCTTTTTGAGGGAACAAAGAAAGAATAAAAAGCAAACACTAAATTTTTTTGTTACTGGATTAGCAATGTGCTTGTGCTTTTTTTTATCCTTATTTCCCATGAATACTTACAAAAATAATGCATTAAAAGACTGTAATTCATCATCACACAGAATTTGGTGATTTTAGAAGAAAAAATAATTAATCTATTACTACCAAATTTAAGACTAAGAATTTTCATTCCATAATTAAGGTTCTATTTCACAGAAAGAAGATTAAGAGTGGTTTGTAGGGTTGTTTTTTTTTCTCCTTTTTTCCCACATAATAAAAATATTTCTAAATTGACTACAAAATCAACTGACATACTGTATTTACAGGAGGAATGCTGAACCTCACTCACTTGTTCTGCATTTTCTTTATTTGATTTATTTTCTTCATCCTCCTCTTCTTCAGGCTCTACAGGTGCAGGAGTCAGGGAAGCCACAAAATGCCATAAAATATCATGAAGCGAAGTTGTTTGAATGACATTACAAAGAAGCCAGTTGAAAGCCTATAATAAAATACACACAAGGAGTTACCAATTGGTTAAACAGACCTGGAGTAAAACCATTTCTTAAACCATTTATGTAAGGAGGTGCACTGGTGCTTTTGAACAGGCAAATAATAATGCAGAGGTCTTCAAGTAACACACACTGCTCTATAGCTAAAACAGTTTATTAAAATGACAACTGTATTACAGGGGACATAGCACACCTTACACAAAAATAAGTTATTTGAAAAAAGCTTTAAGGATGAAAAAGCAAAGTTCTTACATATTTTCAGAGATTATTACAGGATGAGGTGACAGCACTCCTTACTATTCAAATTGGTTAACAAAGTAAAGATGCTTTTTGATTTAGAACTCTCTAGGCTGAGATTTGGTTTCCTTGTTTTGTCTCTGCCACTGACTGAATTAATCAAAACAAATCAACCACTTCCAAAAAATCAACATAGTGGGGGAAAAAAGGGTTTTTAAAAATTGTAACATTCTTATATTCTTCTAAAAGCTGCAATACTGCTACATGTTGATGTTTGGAAATTTGATGGGGGGTGCTTAACAGCAGAGTGTGTTTTTTACTTTATCTGAGAAAATCCACCTATATTTTCACACGTTACAAATACTTGAAGAATACCCACGCTGTATACAAGTTCAGAAGAAACTTTACTAAAGCTTAGCTGAAATTTAAAAAAATGGCCTCAATGAGGATGCCTCTTGCAGCTTTTATTGAAGCAATTGATCTTTAATGGATCTTTTGGTCGCCCACTCACTATCTACATAACAGGGGTAGCATTCACCCATCTCAGAAGGAAGTTGTGAAGTATCTAGATATTACCAGCACCAAAAAATTCTAAAGAAAGAATACTCAGTCTGAGATTTGAAAAAGGAATGGCACGTAAGACCAGGAAGATGCTGAGCAAATGAGGAGAAAACAGCATTTGTATAATTGATTTTTGCAGTTTTAATAATATTCTTTTATCAGAGATTTTCTACACAACAGATAAACTATTGAAGAAGGTTTACAGGCAATACTTTTGTATTCCTAACTTTTAGAGTTAGTAACACAAGTGAACTTTTAGAATAGGTATAATGCACATCACGAAACAATTTTTTTGTTTTTTAATCTATACAAAAATTCTTGAGACTTCTGAGACAGAATTTACAGATATCTTATTTTTATCACAGAAGATCCATTAGTACATTAATACCTCCATGGCAAAGACTCGGCAAGCAGATTTCCGTAAGGCTTGTTTCATTGCTATTTCAAGTCCTTCCAGATCATGGTGCTGGATTACAAATGCCAATACTGGCCACTGGAAATTTCTCTCTCCTTTGGAAAGAGAGCTGTGGGCGGAGATTAACCGAGAAAGTTCAGGAGATGGATGTCTCAGGAGAGAGGACCCCACTTCTATTCAAAAGCATAAAAATATGCATACATTAGATTCTTCGTGCGTTTTCATTTCATAGCCACAGTAAAAATAAAAAGCAATAGAGCAATTTTAGAATTGATATTTTTGTTCATTTTTTCTATGAGAAAAAAGAATTAAAAAAAGCAATGTGGAAAAATGATGCTTCAACTGAGAAAGAAATTAGCACTTTAACATTTAAATCAAGCACAAAAGATGTGCCACAAATTTCAGAACCTCAGTAATTCTTGAGCTGTTCTTAAGCTAATCCTGTGCAGATTAACAAATAGCTAATGTTTATTAATAAATAGAAATAAAAACCATTACATTATTTATAAAAAAATATATTTGTCTACAGTTTCTAAGAAGAACTGCAAATCCAATGCCATATCCTTGAGTATTTTTTCACTGCTTCTGATGTCTGTGCTCTTACCTGCATCTCCACTGTTGACTCGTCTCCTAGGGATAGCCTTTACACGTGCTGGCAAAATTGAGTGCTGTTTGTCATATTCTGATGCAACAACTGAATATGATCTTTGGAAGACTGTACGCTTTGCAAGATCTGTATCTGTTATTGGACTGGTTTCCAAACTACAAAGAAATCAGTGAAGTTATAGACCTATTAACAAATATACAGAGTATACTTGAATTATACATAAATATTAAATAAAGACACATGCATTTTCATAATGACAATGCTACTACTGCATGAAAGTTTGTCTTATGTACCTAATAACTGTTGCTGGAGAAGGAGGAACACCTATTTGAATTACACACGGTGAAAAAGCATGCAAGTGCTTTATAAACAAATGTAATGACGTACATGGTAAGTTCCATGAATTTAGGTATTTTTTAGAGAGAATACAAACATTCAGATCATGCCTGAATTGAAGTTTCAGACCAAATTTGCCCTGAGAATGCATGTGAAAACATCTATGGAGTGAATTTTTAATATGCAAGCCAACTGAAATTTAGAACTTTATGTGAAGTAAAAGTTTCTAACATCATTAGCCTTAAAGCCAATTTTCAATTGTTACAGCTATGCCTCTGACGTGTTTTACTCCTTACCTTCAGTGGACTTCTTACAGTCTGCAGAAGAACTCCCAGCTTATGCTGCCCCTATAGGCCTCAGGAGACCATGGTGTCCACAGTTTTAATAAACGAATATACCAATACGATGCACTCTTAAGGAGTTTTGTTAGAAAAGTTCTATTTCTGAAAAGACTACATTGTAGATTGTAGTATTCCAGTAAACTGTTTTTGCAGTCAGTATAAAATATAACAGATTGAAATAAAAACAGATTAAAAGCAAGTTTTCTCTTCATTACATCCTCATTATAATGAGGAATCACCACATGATATCTGCAAACACCAAGCATCTAAATTGATTCTGGACTATTATTAAGTAACAGTAAGAGCCTTTTTTTCCCCTAACAAAACAAAAATTCTGTAATTGCTTGAATTAGATTATAGTAAACTTAATAGAAAAGAAACTGACTTAACCTCACAGAAACCATCTAGCACTTTTGGTCCTAGATAGCATTAAGTTGTCATTTCTTCAGTAACATTTTAATTTCCCACAGAAAGAAGCAGCGACATTTGCTTTGAAAAATGTAAGGTAATGAAATTCCCTCCTGTTCAAACTTCCCTTCAGAGTGAAATCCTGAAAGGAGGATGACAGCTACTTCCTTTCAAAAAGGCCATCAATCTACACTATAGTCAGTTGTGTTAAAGATTAGAAATACAGGTCAAAAAAATTGCTACATTTTCAAGGAGTTTGCAACAGCTACAGTCCTTGGACCACTGCTATTTAGATCACTTGTGCAGTTCTGGAGATTTTGTAAAATTTGTATTGGTCTCTACAGGGAAATAAGCAGGCCTGCAGTAAGGACTATAGATAAATTTCCCTGAGGTATGCTAAGACTCCTTATCAATTTCTGAACAAACTTTTTTTTTAAATTTAGGTTGTAAAACCAAGACCTTTCTAGAGAGAAGCAATTGGTTTGCATTACAGTTAAAAGTTTCAAATCCGATTTGCAAACTTGCATTGCTAGTGGTTGAAAATATACCCGATATGCTACGATTCACTGAAGATATTTTTCTAACTACAGCTACGTATGTTTTTGGCTTTTACGCTGCCATTTCAGAGATTGATCTGGGCTGATCTGATACTTTAGCTACTTAACTACAGCGATGTTTTCCTTTTTTTTTTTTTTTTTTTTTAAATTGGTGT
>VZTQ01010532.1:32658-99198 GCA_013400755.1 Pelecanoides urinatrix | reverse complement strand
TTTTTTTTTTTTAAATTGGTGTTATGCTAATGCTTTAGCATTTGTATGTAGTACCTAGAATTACAAGGAAGTACCTTGGTGGCATAGATTTCATGTTACTCTCCGGCTCCTCAAAGACATTAGGGCTTGCATCAGGAGTAACTGAGATGTACGGTGCAGGCACTGAAGTTGAGCGCAGGTACCTCATCTCATCCTGAAAGAGGTTGTCATCCTGGTACCCAACAAAATTTTCATGATGATGCCTACATCAAATTAGATTTGTAAAGTAGGATTAAGGATTAGAAGTTCCTGAAACACACACATACACAAAAGTCCTTTGCCAATACATTTAGCCAGCCTGATACCAATTACAAAGGAACAGTGAAGAGACATATGATTCTTTGATTGAAATGATGCAGATGGGTTAGGAATGCTTTATGAATAGATAGGCCAGACATTCAGTAGATAAAAAGGCCTTGAAACTTTGTATTCTATGTAAAATAGATGAGGAAACTAACCTTGTATCTTGAGTAGAATAGATAAGGGGGTTGTGCCAGCCTAAGCTAGTTTGTGCTAATGAGAATTGTGCTAATTAAGCCAAGGGTTAAAACTGAGCATGCTTAAAGACTGAGTTCAACTAAAGGACGCTGTGAAGACTATCCATGACCACCAGAAGACCCTGAAAGACCACCAATGAACACAAGGGTGCATGCGTCAAAGACTTTTGCATATGTTAATGAATTCCAGCAAATAACATGAATATTTAGATTATTTCTCAGAAATGCAATGAATATGTATATTCTAACCTTATATAACTTCTATGGTTGAGTGATTCAGTGCGCACACAAGGTAGAGTGATCCCCTGCGCGCCCAGCACCGCATTAAAGAATGCCTGCTTTCTAATACTCCAAAACGAATCTTGGAGAGTTCTTATTTCACCAACTTACGGTAACAAGCCAACGTTATTCATTTACTCCTCACCTAATGCATTTAAGCTGGTTGTGACTTACAAGAGTTAGTGGAAAATATAATGGCATTTTCAATCAACAGGGAGTGGGGATCACTCTTTGCTATCTTTTAGTATTTTCATTAGGTATTTCCATTATGTATTTTGGGCCCAAATGTCTATCCATCATAAACATGAGCCACTACAGTGAAATCTACTTAGAAATACCAAGTAAGCACAAGTCTTCTGGTTTCCTTCTTACTATTTTTAACTGTGAAGACAGAAAAGTAGCACACCAAGTTAAACTCTTCAGGAAATTCTAAATTCTTTGGACAGAAACTAAATTGTTGTTAAAAAATATTTAGCATCCAAAAGCTACTCGGGTATATTTGACCCTTAGAGCAAATACAATATAAGAAATTGAACAAGATCATGGAAACAGAAAAGAAAGAAGAACAAAGATCACAAAGAATTAGGAAAATATGTATTTTTCTATTTAAGTTTTAGTTTAGTTTATACACAAGTTTTTATCCAACACTATAAACAGATGAGTATTAAAATCAATATTCATAAACTTCCTTTAAATTACCTTGCTAAAGTCTGTAGATAGAGACACGGCATTTTAATGGGAAAGTCTTCAGAAATTCCTTCTTTGACACTGGGAAGTTGAGATTGGAATGCTTTTGCAGGGTGATAGCAGAGGATACTGGGCTCAGCAGCACTACTCAGCGACAGTAAATACAGTGCATTGGCTTTAATCACTTGATGAGCTTCCATAGTTGGCAAGGCACGAGGAGTCTTAACTTGCATTGGTTTTCTCCTAGATTGTTTAATCTAGAGAAATTTAAAAAAAATGTATATTTAAATTATACTTCATCACAGAAAAAGCTGACAATGTCACTTATGCTGAAGTTGCTTGATTCTTCCTGTTATAAAATGTTTTCTATTACAAAATGACACTTCTATTAATTTCATAACTTTGCAAACTTTTAATAAACAGCTGAAAGTTTTGATGTTTGCCTCAGGATGAATTTTATGTGCAAAAAGTTTCAACAAATTTAGTTTCAAAAATAAAGTTAAATTAGCTTTGTTCTGCTTATCTTAAAACCTCAACAGATTTGTATACTTTAAGCAAGAATTTGAAATTGGTCATGGAAGATCAATGTAAGAACACATTTTGTACTATTCCCATTAAAAATTGCTCTAATTTACCCAGTGTATGGCATTTGTATCCGATAATCTGGATGATGAAGATCATTAAAGAAACTATAAATATAAAGTTAAAACAGTACTCATATTTCAGTAAACAAATAAAACAGAATTCAAAGTTAAATAAACTGACACATACTTTTAAAAAAGTTAGGTACCACATCCTATGCTGCAGTTGTATTGGGATAAAAAAATAAAAATTACTTTACAAATTTGAAAACACTACCGACTGAAGGGAAGAAGTAATAAGCAAAGTTTCTATCTTATTATTTTAAACGTATCAATGACATAAATGGATATTCCAAAACCTTCCAAAATTCTGAAATTCCAAATTAAACTGGCTCTACCTTATTTTCAAGTTGTGAACACAGTACTATTAAGCAGATAGAGTGCTAAACATATGAGAAACAGATGAAAATACCTTCTCTCTTGCTGCTGCTTGCTTTTCACGGAGATATTTTTCTCTGCATCGATCACAAACCAAATACCAAGTGCTTCCTCCAATCCCACCATCACCACAATTACCAGCCCATCCTCCACAAAAGTGCCCAATGCTATTATAACCTTGGCCGCCTGCATAACGGCCACAACCTACATAGTGGAAAAAGATGAAAAAAATGTTATTTCAAAAGAAGGATTATTATTATATTATTTATTACTGTAAAAGAGGGATGGAGAGGGGAAAGGAAGATCATTGTCTTTTCCTTCCCTAATTTTCTCCTCTTCTGTATCTCTGAACTGATTAAAAAACAAGGTGCATGTCCATGTGTCCCAGCAGCATCCAAGGAATCCAAACGCACTGTAGCTTTAAAGTTTTTACTAAGAACTTGTCCAAAGCATCAACAGCTCCCTATTCAGATAGCTAAGTGATGGTAAGGTCAGTATTATGTTAGACAACATTATCTATAATTTAACAAACAAAAAACATACCCCTGTCTAACAAAGCTTGAAAGGGAATGAAGTGCATTCCTTTGCTGATTAGGGTTTTTCAGATTCAGGGCATTGATAATTGCTGAATAATAAGGCTCCTCAATTTTGCTTTAACTTTACATACAGTGCTAAAACGAGTGCATACATCAGCCTGAACTTCAGTAACTAGCAAAATAATTAGTTATGTTTACAAGCTAGAAAACACAGAAATAATTTTGTCTTTAACAAGGCTACTTATTACTAGCTATATTGTAGCTAATCCCTTCTATTAGTGATCCCTTTTCTAAAGAAAACACAACTTACGTATCTTTAGAACTCAGTTGACTAGCTAAGATAAGCCTAGTTAGCACTGATTTACCTCATTTTCCTAAAATTAAACAAACTCCTGAAAAAAATTCAGGGACTCACATAAAGAGACAAAATAGCAGACTTGGGTTGTATTTTCCAATACAAACTCTCTAGAGGCTCTAACTGGATTTTTTTTTTTCTTTAGATACATTTAAAACCAAAAAAATTAAGTCACTGATACCCAGTGCTGACACAGCAGATAAGTCTGCTGACACAGAGTTTTCTACTATTCACAGTAGAATAGTAATAGAAAACTTTTAGCAACATAGAAACCCTAATTAACCAATCTCATGTTTTTAATTTTATTTACAATCTTCTCAGCACAGTTTCAAGTCCTAAAGTGTAACAAATGGCATGTTTCTGAAGAGCTACTGTAAAGTCAGCTCATTGTTTTGGCCTTGTTTCCAACAACTTTCTTCAGCATCTTTGAAAACTCAGATCCATAACTACTTAAAATTATTTACAAAGCGTGTAAATCATTTGTAAGTAAGTGTGTCTAAATTTTTATTTAGCTTATATAGTGAACTGTGTTAAAATGTTAGACAAGACAGCCCGATCTATTTTCATAACAGTAACTAATACCAAAATGTGTGTGTGCAATATATTTTACAGATGGACACGCGAATTAAAAAATATGAATCTTACCTGGATGAGCTTGTCTCATGTGGTAAGTCACTGGATATGGATGGGATTCTCCACACAACTCACAGATAGTGTCTTTTTCAGGTCCTCCCACTGCAAGCTGAGCCATCTCGCCAAAAAGATTTCCCCTTGGCCTAGTCTCAACCTTTTCTTTTTTCTTTTTCTCTTTTTTGGTTTTCTTGTTATCTTTGTCACTTTCTTTCTTCTTTAACACTGCACAAGAACCAGGACTTGGAAAAATCATGTTTTGGGAAGCCGCTTTAATAGTTGCTAAAGAAATATCTTCCCAGAAAGCTACCAAATGCTGCAGTGTTAATGGAAGAGGAGACTTGGATTTCATCGTGTGATGACTGGATGTTTCAAAGGAGGTAGTTTCAGTTTTTCCATCCTCACACTTTTCATGCAGAGGTGGTTCTTTTAACATTGAGAGGACTTTGTTTTTATTGATGCTACCCATTTTAGATATATCTGGTCCATGAGGTGAGATGTTGAACATGTTAAGAGCAGATGATATTTCCAATGAATGTCTATTTTTCAACTTGGTTTCTTTTTCCTCTGCAGGTTGTTGAGTAAGACTGCTTCGTATTGGTGCATGCTCTTTGGACAGTTCTGGATTAAATTTCAAAAAAGATGAGCAAGCCATAGCATCATGAACTATTCCTTCGTGCCAAAGAAATGCAGCAAATACAGCTCTAGCACATTCTGCAACAGAAGGCGACATTGCTTGCTTGGCAGGCTCTACAGGCTTGGAGCCATCTCCTTTGAAAAGAAAGCTGGATTTTTCCTTTTTGGGTCTTGTGTGCCTACCAGCACATTTACGGCTCACTTTTGGAGATGCTCTCATGTCTTGCTCATCTTTCAGTGGTGCTTTTCCTATGCTGAAATGAACTTTATTAGAACCATCATCCAGACTTCTGAATTCTGTGTTGTCTTCACAGGTGCTATCTATAATGCTGTTAGTCTTTAAAGTACTTGAAGTACAGACTTCAACAACCTCACTGTGAAGATTTTCTTGTACAACATGAGGGGAAGGAGCTCTATTTTCAGTTTCTGTACCAGGTTTTCCATCTTTTGCAATAATTTTTGGTTTGGGTGAAGTGGACCTCCCCCTTAAGGGTTCTGTTAGTGGTACTTTCTTTTTGCGAAGGGTGTCTGGATCTAATGTGTAAGAATCTGATTTGGATCGTTCTCGAGGAGGATCAAGCTTTGTTTTTACAGGGGATGAAGCTTTCTGAGGTAGAGTTTTGTCATGGGGTGATGAGGATCGTGGAGAACTAGCACCAGATCTAACAGCTGTAAGCGTCTTTGTCTTTGGAGAAGATGATCGGGTTCCCGGTCCTGGAGATTCAGCTCTCAAACTGGTAGTTGTTCTTCCATCGGTTTTTAGTGTTTGCAAAGTGTTATGATTTGGAGACAAAGACCTGCTGTGAGAGTCTGACCGCAATTTTGCAGCATCTGATTTCAGCATAAGAGACTCACTGGCAGATAAGCCTTCTGTATTCCTGGGTTTCTTCTGGTCAGCAGCAGCTCTATTCATTCGCATATCAAGCTTGGGTGACCTGCAGTCAGCTCTGTGTTTTGACGACATATCTGATTTTCCTGCTGGAGAAATTGGTCTAGCAGCTCCTGTGAAATTCATTCGGTCACCTGTTTAGTATATTTTATAATTAAATTATTATGTTTTGACAGTGATACCTTTAATAATACAAAACAAGGATTAAAGATCTGAGCACAAGATAAAATTCAAACACATGCTTCTGTTCATGTCAAAATGAAAGGAAATATAAAGGGAATTTTTTTCCCCTAGAATATTTTCAATACATTTATTCTCCCAAAGATACATACAAACAAGTGTTTTGAAATATTTACAGTGAAAACACTACTATGGAGGTATCAAAAGGCACAGTTCAGTATTTCCACAAAACACTGGTAAAGGAAGCACAGTTTACATCCTTAGGTAAAATGCCAGAAGTTTACCACAGTTGCAACAGAAACCAAGGCTTATTTATTTATTATCTCTATGTGTGTCAGCCTGACTGCAACAAAGGACTTGCAGAAAGATCAAACGTATTACCAGATTTATTTTCTTTAGTGCTCACAAGTCAGGAAACTTAGGAGGTAAATACAACCATAAGGTAAATTGGGTAAGAGTCTTACAAACATGCTTAAAATTATTCACATTGATAATCTGAGGTATCCACCTTTTTAAGACCACAAACTATCAATGTTCTGCTACCAGAACACAACCTACTTAAAAAAACTGCCACCTTTTTCAACCACTAAGCTAAACCATCAACTCTGGTCTATGATGTCCTTTTATTTTGATGCAGTAATTTATTATTCCTATGCACATTGACTGCATACAGGTATTAATCCACAGAACTATAAAAACTATGGGCAGCTTAATATAAATACATGCAAAACAAGTATATGCAAATAAGTATATTAAGCAATCTGCTTCTAATAATTCTGGGAACACACTCAGTCCCTCTTGCAGAATTGTATTTTCAAAATTAAGACAAGCAATGTTGAAGTCACTGGCAAGCAATGCAGCAATTGTGAATGAACTGTCTCTCCACAAAGCATTACACTGCAAAGTCTTGAATGCATAGTTAAGTCCTTCCGATTTGAATGGGTTTTCATTAGTTAAACATGAAGAAGTTTCTCTTGTAAAGTTGGTAGAATTAGGTCACAGTACTTTGGATTATTTTACTTTTCTAGACACTAAAATATTATTTCCACTGGTCTGGGTACTTTTTTTTGGGAAACAACTATTTGTCAAAAAAATAAAGTTTCAATTAATCAGAGAATATTTGCAAATTTGGATCTTCATTTCTAATGGGAACAGAGAGGATAGGCAGTCATCTTCTATCCCCTACCTTCAACATTTACTTAGAAGGTGGGAAATCTGTGTTTACTTCCTTCTGCTTTATGGGATCTCAACCAACTTCTTCCAGTTCCCAACCATGAAGACTTATCCCTATGCTGGAAAATATATCGAAGCACGGAGTGATCTCAGTTTTTTTCTACTGTTACCTCTCACAATACAAAAACAAATGTATTTTTTGGAGCGAAGTTTAGCAACCCAGATGTTTCCTCAGGTTACAAGAAAATTCTTGTTATTTTGCTACCTCCATATTTGAAGAGCTTATAATAATACAAACAGCAACAGGAAAAAGCGAAGGATACCTATAGTAGAATAGTTAACAAGCTTGAAGGTTAGGGTACTCTCCTGGCATCCCAGGACATGGGACATGGAAGAGTTCATACTTCTCCAGGCAGAGGAGAAATATTTCATCTACATTCAGGAATAATATGCCAAACGTAAACAGTAGAATATAATGAGAACATCTCAAACATCATCATAATAAATTTTGAGAGTCCAGTCTGTATTTATTCTTTTTTCTTCTGAGTTCTATAACTTTTTTGGGGGCGGAGGAGGGAGGGAGAAGAGGAAGGGAAGAAATAGCATGGTACATCATGGTTTATAAAATGATTGTTCTTGCTAAAATAAATTAAAAAAAAATTCTTAAATATCAGTCCAAGCATTTTACTCATGCCAGCTCAGTTATTTAGTAGTTCTACTGATGGGCTATTTTGAGATGTCTGCTTTGGTATATGAATTCAGAAATATAAATAGTAATTATTTTATACACACTTTTCCCAGACACAAAAAAATAATTTAAGGTTTGCCAGATGAGAAAGATAGAACCTTTTACAGAATTCCTCATAAAGGAAAAAATAGTGAAAAGACAACAATAGTCATCTTAGAGGACATAAACCACTGTAAATCATTCAGCAATGTATCAAATTCAAAGTATATGCATGACTAATGAATATCAAGCTAGAAAACACTTCTAGAACAAAACTGCTTATGAAAGGCATAGCTTAACAGTAGCTTCCAGCAAGAAAAAGTATTTTATGTTTTTAAAAACAAAGGTTTGAATTGGCACATATATGGGTAAACAATCCTAATTAGCGTTCTAGACTATCAGCACAAAAAAGAATCCCCCAAATTAAGAAAACTAATCATGTAGCAAACTGCTTTATCTGTAAACAAAAAAAAAAGCCATATATTTTTCCCACTTTCTTCTTCCATATTTCATTTGCCTATTGTTTGAAAACAGGTGTTATTAGATTAGATTAACAGTCACCTTTCTGTTTACAAAGCAGTAAGAGATACCTAGATCACATATCATGAAGTTGCTGCAACTCAGGAAGGCAACACTGAATAGTTATATCAAATGGGCTCCCAACAAATACCAAACCTGAACATTTACTTTCGAAAAAGTATTTCATTAAACAAATGAAATGAAAATGAATGGCAAGGGGAAAAAAAACATTTTGAACGTAAAGTCTGAATAACCTTGCTATGTTGACATGCATACCCACCCTTCAGTTTGTGAGAGAGAGATGAAATAGCAGAGGCAGGCCCAGCTACATCACTAGTTTTGTAAATACGCTCACGAGAAGCAAGGCAGCAGGATGGAGTTTCTACAGCAGAAAACAGTTGCACAGAAGCAGCACAGATTCAATGGAAAAAGCAGTCAAGAAAAAACCAAGCATTTCAAATGATATGCATCTCCTTTGTTAAGTATTCTGAATTCATTGTTTAGACTCCTGCCTTAGTTTTAAATGAGAAACAGTTACTTCAAGATGTTTTCCCTGATCTAACTTTTAAAAGAGTAAAAGAACTTCTGTGATTTCAGTACTAGTTTCTAGGATCTAAAAATGTAATATGTGTAGATAAGCCAATGAGATTTATGGTTTATTATAAAAATAGTATCTAGTTTTCAACAGAACTCTGGTTTTAAATGTTAACTTTTATGTGTAAATTCAGAGATTTATTATTTAAAACTGCAATATGGCCTTCTAGATGACTCATTCTCACACTCTTTTGAGAAAATTAGAGAACACCTAGATGTTTGTGTTGGAAACTGGAATCACTAATCACTGGAAAGAAAGAAGAAAAATATTTTAAACCCATCAAAACTATCTGTTTTCAAATCTGAATGCACCTCAATAATGTAATGTTTTGAAAATAGTCATGTGTGTAATGTGAACTTTAGTTTCTCAATACTGTCAAGACACATAACTAGCAGTAGAAGAGTTTCCATCAAACAGTAAGACATGAAAACAAATCCAGATCAACCCTTAAAAATAATTATGCCTTAAGAAACAAAACCAAAGTTAAATTCTGATACAATCCAAGATAATTTCAGTATAGAGTCTACTGACACCAAATCTGTTAGAGGTACAGCTCCAAATGAAATTTGGAGTGAGATAACAGTAAGGACTTTTAGTTGCAAGTCTATCATTTTACTTTCCTATAATGTTGTTTTTAATTCCAATTCCTATTCCTTCCTTTATAAAAAAGTAAGTCTGATTTTGCAGCATTAATAATTTTAAAAAAACTGCGTATGTTAGAAGATACTCTGTTTTAGAGAGACCCTTTTGTATAAATGGAAGAAGACAAGTCTATTGAAAATAAATTATTTCAATTCCTGCACTGCTTAAGACATCTTTTTGTCTGGTACTACATTTACTAACTTGTACACATAAATATATTAAAAACCCTATCTTAAGCAATGAGAAGGAGTCTCTAGACTACAATGAGAGGGTGTTCACACATGCTTGAAGTAAGTATTTCATTCTTTAAAACATGAAAATAATCTCTATTTTCTCAATCCAGTATTAGCATAAATTTAAGAACAGTATTACCTACTTTGATGCCTACAAATGCTTTGGAGAGATCCAATACTAACTATATTACTTCTGAGTAGTAGGATGTCATTCCACTGATTTTTAAAGGCAAAATGCAGAAAAACACATTAGGAACACAAAGTAGCAGTGGAGGAACAATTCTGTAAATACAAGCCTGAAAATGTCAATTTGATATATGAGCATTCCAGTCCCTGAATAATTACATGAAAACCTTTACTAAACCCAATTTCATGTATGCACTTTTTTGCTTCATTCTATGTCTGAGAATACTTACATTTTATAATGTTGTAATCTAGCTTATGTTGAACACTGTCCTCCCACTCAATCATTTCAAGGGGACTGTGGGTCAAACAGAATGAGTTTCCCACATATATCTTCTTGCTGCCTTGGCAAACAATGTATGTCTATCCAGGATAAGTGGTCAGTCACAGGGACCAGCTTTTTGGTCAGGATTCCTGCTTTTTTAATCACCCCCAAAGACTAGAAAGACTTCAAAGACAGGTAGGCAAGCTCTGTCTCACATCACATTCGAATGTGACAACTTATCTTCAGTCACATTCTTTCCTTCAACATGGAAATAGCTCTAGCTTGAAAAGCTATGCAATATAGAGAAATAAGAGGCAGTTCAAGTCCTATGGCAGGATGCAGTCTTCTAACAGCCATGCCTACACTTCCTCTGAGGAAACAGTGGTAAGCCAATCCAGAAGGCATGATATACCACTAACTAGTCCACATCCATCTTTTCTAAACTCCAAAACAGACTGGTGAAATGTCCCTGGAGAGTGGAGGTAAGTTACAAGTTTCTTCTGAAATGCCACTGCTTTCCTGCACGACAATGAAGCAAACCACTGACCGGCTTTTGCCGTTTTGCCTAAGCAATTGATGCATCTTGAAAAAGAATCCATTCCTCTTTCGCTCACTGTTACTGACATGGAAGCTACAATGGCTATTAGCTGAATTTCCTCAAGCACTGTGACAGTTGGACAAGGAATTTTTTTTTCACAAGTAAAAGAATATACTGAAGTCAACAAACATTTGAATATTAAATATTAAAAAGGGAGAAAAGTATTAGATACTTAGGGGAAGTAGGGGAATAAGTGAGTGAATGAAAGCAAAAACTGAAATGCAATATCATGAGAAAAATAGAAGCAATGTTCATTACCGAAAGGTAGGGTTTGGAGCACCAACACTTGAGCCACGTAAGTTTATTAATGCAAAGAAGTATTCCTGTGCTAGAAGGGTAAATAAAAATGATTCTGTAATTTTATAATTTGTAACTACAATTTTTGAAGATGTGATAAACCAAATTTATTTCTAAAATAAAGCTTGACACAATTTGTGCTCTTCCTCCAAACTTTACCATACCAGTCCCCCGGGGATGGTTTTGGATTGACCTGGACAAATGTATGTATGCTTCGTACATATTTTTGATTATCAGATCTGTAAAGCCTAGGGTATGAAACCATTTAACTTACTAGCTCAAATTTTCAGCAATGATGCTTTGGCAATACGCAGCATCTGAAAAAACAGTTAAACCAATACTCTCTGGCTGCCTTGCATGACAATTAAGTCATTTCAGCATGATATGGAAGAGATCAGTGTGCTCGGCTAAGAATATTCTTTCCCTTCATTTTACTGAAACACTACTGAAAAGGATTATGTGCTCCATATGTCTGCTGTTCTTTTGTGCCCCCTCCACAGTTCAGGAAATGCGGATAGAGGCACTGCAGGCAAAGCCAGTGGTTCTAAATGCTCTGTAACTAGCACCTAGAAAAGAAAGGAAAAAAACAAAAAAAGAAAGTGGTAGCACGATACTAAAGGGACAAGGAACTCCTCACATGAATGGTAGGGGCTGATCATACACTGTGGGACCATATGCTGGATTGCAGCTTCTGCAGCATGGAAAGAGCCTGACAGGACACTATGGACATACTGAACAGCAGCTCAGCACTGCAGCTTCTGCCTGGACTGAGATGGGTCAGGAAGCGGTAGCTGTGCTGTGCAGCCGCTCAGTGAGCTGCAGTGGAAGAGGGAGGATGTGACAAATGAGGCTAACAAGGGGGGTGCAAAGCCTCTTCAGCCTATAAATCTGTTCTCCATTTGCAATAGCAACTCAGATGTGAGGAAACATGGCATAAAGGTCTAACGTTGGTGACTGCAAGGTCTCAAACTTCCCTCCCCAAGTTCAGAGTTCACCAGCCAACTGTGAAATTTTGATAACTGATGCTGGACCGCATAACAAGATCCTGCCTCCCTGATCTGTCACATCTAAGGAGTTTTATGACCCAGCACACATTGCTGAAGGTTGAGAAACAAGATCTTCCTTGACCCTCTAGGTTTCCACAGTTCACCTATACTCAGAATCCAAGCAGAAATTTGAGTCTTCTGTGTTCTTCACGAAGTTCAGAGACAAATTAATCAAGCAACCAGTAATAATTTTGCAGCTATGAGAGGTTGTACTCCTGAGCAAATCTGTTATTAGTGATCTTACAAACTTCTCAGAAGCAAACTACTCAGGCTGGAGTCATAACAGACTGTTTTGTTGAAATAATCAAGGAAGAAACACACATAAACTTGTGTGTTTAAAAATCCTTGCTAGGATTCCAAGTCAATACAGCTGTTCCTGAACTCCAGGCAGGTTATGCCACCTCCTATAGCTTTTTTGGACTTTTAGCTGCATAAAAGACAGACAAGGAACTAAAATACATGACAAGAGCGTCTTAATTTTGTCTGTCCCCATAAAAAAGAAAACCATTTCTCGGCTTTTTTCCCTTTTGTGACCAAGTGAAAATTAGCAACAGAATTAAGTAGGACAGAATAATCGGCTCTTCATAGAGTTCTAGCAAATAACACAAAACTGAGTAACACAGTTCCCCTTTCTTTTTTGTAATATCCCTTCTGTAACAAATTCTTTGACAAAAGACACAGGACTCTTGTTAGTTTACCCTTTATGATGTGAAAAGAATAACAGAGACACTTCTCAATATTTCAAGCATTATATCTGAGGAAATGGTTGTCCAAAACTGTAGTATTTCTGGAAAAAAAAAACAAACCACCNGAAAAAAAAAAAACAAACCACCACCAACAAAAAAACCAAAAAACCAAACCAAACCAAAACAAACCAAAAAAACCCCCACAAACCCAGACACTCTATCAGAAGATAAAAGGTTGTGACAAGCCCTTTCCCTCTTCCCCAAATGAATTTGGAAACCAAACCAAACCCCAAGCACAGAAAACATCCCACAGAAAGAACAGCTAGCTACAAACTTCTAAAGAAAAACTACAATTTGTCACTGGNAGGGAGGATGTGACAAATGAGGCTAACAAGGGGGGTGCAAAGCCTCTTCAGCCTATAAATCTGTTCTCCATTTGCAATAGCAACTCAGATGTGAGGAAACATGGCATAAAGGTCTAACGTTGGTGACTGCAAGGTCTCAAACTTCCCTCCCCAAGTTCAGAGTTCACCAGCCAACTGTGAAATTTTGATAACTGATGCTGGACCGCATAACAAGATCCTGCCTCCCTGATCTGTCACATCTAAGGAGTTTTATGACCCAGCACACATTGCTGAAGGTTGAGAAACAAGATCTTCCTTGACCCTCTAGGTTTCCACAGTTCACCTATACTCAGAATCCAAGCAGAAATTTGAGTCTTCTGTGTTCTTCACGAAGTTCAGAGACAAATTAATCAAGCAACCAGTAATAATTTTGCAGCTATGAGAGGTTGTACTCCTGAGCAAATCTGTTATTAGTGATCTTACAAACTTCTCAGAAGCAAACTACTCAGGCTGGAGTCATAACAGACTGTTTTGTTGAAATAATCAAGGAAGAAACACACATAAACTTGTGTGTTTAAAAATCCTTGCTAGGATTCCAAGTCAATACAGCTGTTCCTGAACTCCAGGCAGGTTATGCCACCTCCTATAGCTTTTTTGGACTTTTAGCTGCATAAAAGACAGACAAGGAACTAAAATACATGACAAGAGCGTCTTAATTTTGTCTGTCCCCATAAAAAAGAAAACCATTTCTCGGCTTTTTTCCCTTTTGTGACCAAGTGAAAATTAGCAACAGAATTAAGTAGGACAGAATAATCGGCTCTTCATAGAGTTCTAGCAAATAACACAAAACTGAGTAACACAGTTCCCCTTTCTTTTTTGTAATATCCCTTCTGTAACAAATTCTTTGACAAAAGACACAGGACTCTTGTTAGTTTACCCTTTATGATGTGAAAAGAATAACAGAGACACTTCTCAATATTTCAAGCATTATATCTGAGGAAATGGTTGTCCAAAACTGTAGTATTTCTGGAAAAAAAAAACAAACCACCACCAACAAAAAAACCAAAAAACCAAACCAAACCAAAACAAACCAAAAAAACCCCCACAAACCCAGACACTCTATCAGAAGATAAAAGGTTGTGACAAGCCCTTTCCCTCTTCCCCAAATGAATTTGGAAACCAAACCAAACCCCAAGCACAGAAAACATTCCTCAGAAAGAACAGCTAGCTACAAACTTCTAAAGAAAAACTACAATTTGTCACTGGCACAGAATATGTTTTATAATCAGACCATTTTTCTTCCTATTATAAAAACCTAAATTAAGGAAATAATTATAGAGGACATTCAGCATGATCCTAACTTTCCTCAGAATCATGCTGGCAAATAAAATTTCTCCGCGGGAGGACAGATCTGAGAAAGAACAGAAAATGTAAGTGGTAGACTAAACTATTTAGCCAGACTTTCAATCAAAACTGTTACTTAGTATATAACCTCTGCAGCCATGGAAATCTAGGCTGGCACAACTTCTTTCAACAATTAAGACTATCATTAGTTCCTTAAATATGGCAGTTATTGACTATAAACATTCATTGTAATTTTTACATCTAACTTTACTGCAGGAAGCACTGAGGGACAGAGCACATAACTTGAAACTAAAACTAAGCATGTCTAGGGCAAAAATCCAAGTGACTTTATATGGAGCCTTGGGATATGTTGTTTAATAGATTTAACTTTCAATTACATGTTTGATGACAGGAGGCTATAAAGTGCCTAATCTAATTAGATTATCTAATCTTAAATTAGGTAATAAACTGTTTGGAAGAAAGTCCTTGTATCAAATTACAGTTAGTGCAACAGTATACCAGTTCTGGTTGACGATTTTTGCCCTGCTGGAAGGGCAAATAACCATATCGGTTGAGATCTTATACTAAGCTAAGATCTCAAATCAGACACAAACTTGAAAAATTTTTCCAGTTTCATTATTATTTCATTTGGTAGACTACCAGTGCTCCCCTTATCTGACAAAAAAGGCTTCCTTCTGCATCAGGGTTCCTTATTAAAACACAAACCATGGATGTAACTTACTGAATACAGTTTATCTGCATCTGTTGGATAGGCAAATCCATTGAGCAATATCTTGTTGGGCAGCCAATAACAAATGTTGACAGCTTTTCTTTTCATACAATACAGACAGGACAAATAATATGAAGTTTGAAATAAGACAATTAGGGTTATCTTTGATGCAAAGTTGAATAAGAAACTCTGACTTTACTAGTCTGAACAAGAGAAGAAAACTGAAAGTGATGGGAAAGAATATACAATTGACAAATTCTCAATGACGGTGTGCTGATGCCACTGGCAATCAGCTGTTTTATCTGAGTAGGTTTTGGAATATTCTGCTTTCAGGACGTTGGTTTAAGTCGAGCATAAGTACAGAAGATCACTGTCAGAATATTTCTGATAGTCTTTATAAAAGTAAATTACAGATTTTAATCTAGTTCTCACAGGAAGCGCTTCACTGACACTTCGTTAAGCTGAGCTGGATAGATCCAGGACTGCATAGACATAGAGACTGAACTGACCAACAGGGTCCCCAAGAAAGAACTGAGGCACTTCTGAAGGACAGTTTATGGGAGACAGGAAAAGGTTAGTATTCCTGGAACCCATGCTATACCTGTTCTGTATATTAGGAAGAATTTACTGCAATATCTGCTATCCATCATGAATGCTGAGCTTTTATTTTTCATTAATCAAAAACTAAACAGTTTCCTGTCCTCTCATCAGTAATCTTGTTAACTGCTATTGACCTCTAGGTGCAAACTTTCATGTCCATGCCAATCCTATGAGCACCCAACAGAAGACTAGCAAAGCCTTTCTTATGAGTAGTGCCAAGTTGTTCCCACTGTCCAGCTACATCCCTAAAGTTAGGAGTGATGACAAAAATAGGAATTTAGGAGGTAAGAAAATTTAATAACTATGAATTTACATTTTTGATGTTAAAAGAATTGACAACGTTTTATACCATATAAAATATTTACCTTAATTATAAACCCAGAGTTGCATACAATATTGGAAATGCACTTTCATGACTTATCTACACTGCGGAACACATACAAAAGCAAAATATTGTCAATATAGAAAACAAAGTTGAACAAATATACTTCTTTAGGAGCATTACCTCACATGCTTCTGAATCATGAAAAACTTAACAAAGCAAAACCAGAAAGGTGCACTGAGGGATGATTAGTAGCTGGTAAGCAACTGAGAACAGCAATGTCAAAGCTGCAAAAATGGACTGATGAGGCAGGTAAGGCTGACAAACTTACTCTGAAGCTGTGGCTGAGGCTGGAAGGAAAGGGGCTGTCCGAACACAAATGGACTGTGGACTAGGGAAGAGGGAGGTTTTGCAGCTTGATCAAAGATGGAAGGAGCTGGGAGATTTGGCCGTGACTGAATGGAATTCAGTATGGCACTCAGTTGGTCACCTGTAGTGGGCAAAACAGTCAAAACTACAACCTGTTACTTGTCATTCTCCAGAAAGGCAGAGTAAAATGGTGCTCAATTAAAGTTTAAATGATGATAATAGAGAAAGCTCATAAATCTTATTTAGCCACATACCACTCTGGTTGTGGCTAAACATAAAAATCTCACTCCATGCATGGCAGTAAAATTACTGAGAAGTACAAGAAGGGTTTTGAAGAATCATGGATATTTTGCTGCAATTATTTAAAACATTTCAAAATAGAGATATATATTCACCTTGCTAAAAAATTAAGAGCAGCCAAATTAAAAACAGAAATCCCTAGCATTTACAATAATACACACATGCAACAGAACATGCAGAAAAAGATTAGAAAAACTGATGAGAAGGGAAAGATAACATGTAATTAGGCTTTGGCAAGTGTATTTCTGTGCCAAGGCTTTGGTAAATATTTGCTCATTTTTGCAAATATCTTTAAAAGTATTCTGTCATGCTGTTTTTCAAGATTAGATTGAAGATAATTTAAAAACATAAGTACCACTTAGGAACTGGAACTGATTTTCTGAAGAACTATATACATTTGTTGTGAGCCAAATGAAGGCCTTCAAAAAACTAGCATGTTAAAAATAGAGTTTCCATTTCTGAATGCCAATTCTCAAACAACTCTATGTGAGCATTTGAAATACATGAAGCCTAAAGAAAGAAGGCAGAGTTTATCACACCGTGTTATAACTTGAAATATACTTAGTAATATGAGCTGGGAGACACCAAGAGTTTGAGAGCATGTCAGATTTTAACCATCACCAACCAAGTTCTAACAGCATCACTTTATTCTGCAAATTCATATAATTTTGACAGCATTATAGAAATCTTAGTAAAAACAATTAGCAGCTAATACAGAATTTACAACTCACTGAATTTACAACATTTTTGGGTGATTATCAATTGTCCTTTCATGGAGTTAGAGAAAAACTGGTGGGTGTATTGAACCCTGTATTACCCAAGAACTCCAACATTAAATTTTGCACTTCTTTCCTTGATATTTGGTTTCAAAATTGAGAGGAGAAAAATAACAGAAAATAGCTGGAATGCCTTTCTAAACAATCATCTACAGGTATCAATAAATCAATTTTATTCCACTGTTTTGGAAGTAGTATACCTAAAAAATATTGGAATCAGTACTAGGGCAGCAATAGTTCCTACCTTAATAACCCAGAGGTGATTGACATGTTTCACAAAGCACTATTATTCTTAAATACAACAGGCCTATTTCCTAAAAGGAGTAATTATTTTAAAAGGGAGAACATTTGAGAAGAGGTTGAAAGTCATCTGACCACAGTAATTAAATATGGAGGGGGGTAGGGCCATTCATGAGGAATATTAAAGGTTTGCCTGCAATGTAGAAGGCTGGAGTAGAGGAGACATAGCTAAATCAAACAGAATGTTTGTGGGAATTATGTCTTCTGCATCACAGGAAATACTGTAAACACACACCTATTACACAGGGATCTTTAAGTTTGACAAGCAGTTTGAAATGCTCATAGATGGTGACTGAATTTTCATTGAAAGTAGTGCATCCCTACAGACATTCTTTTGACAAACAAGCACCTCCAAAAGAACTGCTTCATTCAGAAATTCCCCTAACAGATTGTGCTTGTGCCTTCAGTTTTTTTATTTTCCACAAAACTCAAAGTTTCTTAGACCTGAGAATGCAAAAAGACTGTATATAGAGTAATGATACAGCTGAAGAATTCTATTTTTGGGAAAGTAATAGCATTATTCTTTCAATACAACAACTCTGCACTCTTTGGCAATTCAGAAGGTATCACACTACACGGAATGAATAAAGTAATCTAGATGAGTTGCTCACTCATACTAAACATCACAGCTTGAGGGTATGTCGAGACAATAATGCATATAAAATGATATGGAATTCAATGCCAGGAGTAGCTTCCAAATTTTCTGTAACTGTAATATCCCAAAGAAACACCTCAGAGACTGCTTAAGATAGGATATAGTAAAAAGAATCACAATGTCTTCAGAAACTAGAATGCCTATTAATATAGCATACTGATCTCCAAGATTTTGTCTTTGGACAACACGTGGAAAAAAATTATTTTCCTAATATGTTTCTGCAGAAAAAGAATAGATAATAATTCTGCACTATTACACAGTTGACATTGACAGACAAGCTGCGATACTGCCTCACACGCTGAACATCTTAAATGCTTCCACTTTTGTGATTCAACCATTACTTTGAAATGACTATGGCTGAACTGGGAAAAGCAGTTCTGTATAAAAAGCCCTATAAAATAAAAGGAAAACACTTCAATTTTTCCAGCCATTGTCCAAAAAAAAAAAAAACCAAAAACAAGAAAAAAAAAAAGAAAAAAGTTTCCTATAGCAATGCATGGACAAGTATGAACTGCTTCTTTATGCAGTAAACCACTATGAAATGATATAAAACTATTTCATGTTATGAAAACAACAGACTAGAACATTTAGGAATATTTTTTCCCTCATCTCTTCTCCTTTAAAACAAGTCTTAAATCAAGTTATTTTATTTAGGAGACCACTAAGAATATATGCTGGTGTTTAAAACACATAGCACACCTTAGGCCGATGTTCATAGTGGCATGGACAGAGTACAGTGATGTAAGAGTAGAATAACAAAGCTCCTATTTCAGTAATATTTTGCAAGGACATCTGCCTCAGCAAAAGTCCCTTCTACATTGTTAAATCTTCTAGATCTAATCAATGAATGAACAGAAGGCATGCAGTTTGAGTTTATTGTGAACAGCTTATATATATTTACATCTTGCCAACAAAATAAACCATCGTTAAAAGAAACAATTATTTTATGTCAGTAAAATCAGAAAGGTTTTATTTATTTCCCAGCATTTGTAACTGGTATCTATGTGATTGAAAAGTAACTTCAGTTTTACAACTTAAATCTCAAATGGTATATTTTATCTTGTCATCCCATTAAAGGCACTTAAAAAATGTCAAGACAGGTGAGAAGTGTTTACAAATGTTTCTGATCATTTTAAAACCCGGGCTTTCTAAATCCAGTAATTTTTGTATCTTGTTTTACAAGTTTCTGTTTTTCATTTCTGCATTATAGTTTTGTGCCTACTGCTATAGAAAGCCTCAACTATAACTTACAGATCTTTGATAATCATTTTTATACAGAGTATTTAGACTGAATGAAATTAAAGCAGAGAAAAAAGCAGTTACAACATTAAACTACATGTTTTGTAAAACACCTTGCAATTCATTGCATTACTGCTTATGTCTTTTGGAGAACATCTGATGGTTCCTAAAAGAGTAGGAAATGAGTAACAAAAATATAAGCAAAGTTAAGAAAAACATAATTTTTAAAAATGTGAGTGTAAAAACATACCTTTGTTATTTCCAAGGCCATAATCAAACCCTTGTCCATTACTACAGCTTGTCCCCTTACTGAAAACTTGTATTGAAAAAGGACTTGGGGGAGGAGTCTGAACATTTTGATCTAGAAGGATTTGCTCTGTAAAAAAAACACATCACTTCAGAATTAGACCTTCTTAGTAACTGATTTACATTGGAAAGATGAGTCACAAGGCAAAGGAGCGATATATTTTTTCCACAGATAGCACTCTACCACTCTACTCAATTCTCTTCAGAAAGAAAAGCACATCTCTCTTCTTTAGAGCTCATGCTCTAAAAATAAAAAGATGGAAGACTTAATACCCCACAGATTGTTTTATGTTTAAAACCTGTAACAAAATCATGCTAATGAAGAACCATAGTAATTTTTACTAGACATTGGAAAGACAAGAGGGACACACTGGACAGCTGGGATGCCGTGTGCAGTTTCAGGCTCCCCATCAGAAGACAGACTGAAATGAGTTCAGTGGAAGCCACCAGGACAGTCAGAGCAGTAGAGCATACAACATCTAAGGAGAGGCTGAGAGATCTGGGTTTGTTCAGTCTTAAAAAGAGAAAGCTAAAGCAAGATCTTATTGCTCCCTTTGACTATCTAATCTTCATGGAAGATGAAGCCAGACTCATCTCAGAGGTTCACAGTGATAGGACAAGAGACAATAAGTTGCAGTGTGAGAAACTGTGATTAGGTATTAGGAAAATTTTTCACCATGAATGTGAGTCAAACACTGGAACAGGTTGTCCAGAGAGGCTGGAGATAGAACTTGACTAGACAAGGACCTGAGAGACCTGATCTAGCTAAATCAGCACTGACAGGGAGGTTGGATAGATGATCTCCTCCAGAAGTATAAATACCAACAGATCACTCCCTGTCTCATCTTTTAAGGGAACATAAGTAGCCCATAATCTTGCACAGGAGAACCCATCCAGATGGGCTGGGACTATCTGTTAAGGAAATGGCAGTTTCAGAATACCTTAAGATACTCATATGAAGCATTCACGGTGAAAGAAAGACACCATTACTGAGAGCCTGTCTGAGGGGAGATCAACAAGAAGGATGATTGGGAGAAGGAGGTAAAGCAATAAAAAACTTTGTGTACTAACATTTTGTTTATGTTTTCTTCTATTATTTCTAGGTCTTACCCAATCTAAACATGAATTATCATGACAAATTCTGCATTTTAAGAGAATGCAATCACACTTTGCTAACTAGAATAATTAACTAATTTGATGTTAATTTTAAATACTGTGTTAAAAAACACGTTAACAGGTTTTTAATAGGATGTGACAGAATAATTCTGTGACAGAATTAACAAATTTAAGAATATCAAAAGGAACATAAATAATTCATTCTACTCTGCTTTTCATAAACACACAAAATAGACCAAAGAAAGCCATCAAAAATACACAATTACTTATTTAAAAATGATTCCCATAGCTAAAAGAAGGATGGTTAAAATTATGATCCATAACTGGTACAGAAGAAAATATGGCAAAATATTTTAAATGTTCTTTTAAAAAAAACATTTAAAGAATGTTTATAAACAACTTTGAAGTCCAACTGTGTAAAGTAACTCAAATGAAAAAGTGTAAATTAATGTTATACCTGTTTAAAACTCAGTTCCTTCTTTATTTATTTCTCCTGTTTAGATTGGTTACTTTTTTCTAAATTAATTTAAAAAACAAAACAAAACAACAACTTGCCATCTTCATGTCGCAGGTACTGGTTTCCACCTCTGTCTCTAGCTAATGACCATGCCTCGCCTTCATCACTTTCACAGAACTCTACCATGCTGTTCTTATCCATTTGCACCCACGTACCTTCTGAATTAGTCACCTGATGCACACACATAAAAAAGCACAATTTATTGACTTTTCACATAATTCAGTAGCATGATTCAGCAACTTATTATAGTATCTGAAAAACACACTAATTCCAATCCTTATATTACAAAGCAAAAGTAAAGAAAAAAGTTTCTTAAATTAAGGCCACAGGCTGAGGCAGACTGAAGGACCAAAACTATTTATGGCACATTTACAGTTAGGAGTATATCCAAAAATCTTAGACCCGTTTACGTTCAGAAGAAGCAAAACACCAACACCACAACTTTAGAACATCCAAACAAGCCTAAATAAAAACTTGAAGGAGATATTGACCAAAATATGCCTTTTTATTGGTGTTCAACAGCAGAATTATAATACCAAGTTATATATAAAAAGTTGGTACGGTACTAATTTTGTTCCTGTCATTATATTTAGGAAATAGCATGACACACTTCATCCTTAAGCCCTTCTTAACCATAAAACACCACAGCTGGACAACTGGGAACAGTAACAACAGTTTAGCAACTGAACAAATGAATACAATCAATACAGAGTAACAGAATAATTTGTTAATTGGTTAGGTCCTAGAAAAACATTTTTTCAATGAAACAAAATTCTTTCAAAGAATATGACAAAAAAGTAGAACAAGAAACATCATTTCATAAGAAATACTGTAACAGAAATATATAAGCAAGCATATGTAACTGCAGTACAATTTTAACATTATTCCAATCAATGCACACATTAAAAGGCAAAAGACATAATTGCATTAGTATTTATAACATAAACCAAGTTCAAAGATTAGTATTTATCATGAGGGTTGGAAAAGCAAACCTGTACAGGGGCAGATTCTTTTGTTGCGTTTACTACTGTTATATACTGGTATCTATGAAGACATGAACTGAAGCTACAAGGATCCATACCTCGCCCACTGCCTTGACTTTGTTTCCCAGAACTAACATTCCAATTGGGATACCTCTAAGGTTAGGGCAGCTTCTGATGTTGTGACCTGATGGGCCAGTCTTCACTACCTTGTACACTCCAGGTCCACCTCGAAGGAATGGCATATCTTGTTCTTGCATCACTGCTTCCTGTGGGCAGTGTGAATTTAGGTCTTTGAAAAAATCATCAGTATTAGACCTAGATTCCTGAGAANATTCCCATAGCTAAAAGAAGGATGGTTAAAATTATGATCCATAACTGGTACAGAAGAAAATATGGCAAAATATTTTAAATGTTCTTTTAAAAAAAACATTTAAAGAATGTTTATAAACAACTTTGAAGTCCAACTGTGTAAAGTAACTCAAATGAAAAAGTGTAAATTAATGTTATACCTGTTTAAAACTCAGTTCCTTCTTTATTTATTTCTCCTGTTTAGATTGGTTACTTTTTTCTAAATTAATTTAAAAAACAAAACAAAACAACAACTTGCCATCTTCATGTCGCAGGTACTGGTTTCCACCTCTGTCTCTAGCTAATGACCATGCCTCGCCTTCATCACTTTCACAGAACTCTACCATGCTGTTCTTATCCATTTGCACCCACGTACCTTCTGAATTAGTCACCTGATGCACACACATAAAAAAGCACAATTTATTGACTTTTCACATAATTCAGTAGCATGATTCAGCAACTTATTATAGTATCTGAAAAACACACTAATTCCAATCCTTATATTACAAAGCAAAAGTAAAGAAAAAAGTTTCTTAAATTAAGGCCACAGGCTGAGGCAGACTGAAGGACCAAAACTATTTATGGCACATTTACAGTTAGGAGTATATCCAAAAATCTTAGACCCGTTTACGTTCAGAAGAAGCAAAACACCAACACCACAACTTTAGAACATCCAAACAAGCCTAAATAAAAACTTGAAGGAGATATTGACCAAAATATGCCTTTTTATTGGTGTTCAACAGCAGAATTATAATACCAAGTTATATATAAAAAGTTGGTACGGTACTAATTTTGTTCCTGTCATTATATTTAGGAAATAGCATGACACACTTCATCCTTAAGCCCTTCTTAACCATAAAACACCACAGCTGGACAACTGGGAACAGTAACAACAGTTTAGCAACTGAACAAATGAATACAATCAATACAGAGTAACAGAATAATTTGTTAATTGGTTAGGTCCTAGAAAAACATTTTTTCAATGAAACAAAATTCTTTCAAAGAATATGACAAAAAAGTAGAACAAGAAACATCATTTCATAAGAAATACTGTAACAGAAATATATAAGCAAGCATATGTAACTGCAGTACAATTTTAACATTATTCCAATCAATGCACACATTAAAAGGCAAAAGACATAATTGCATTAGTATTTATAACATAAACCAAGTTCAAAGATTAGTATTTATCATGAGGGTTGGAAAAGCAAACCTGTACAGGGGCAGATTCTTTTGTTGCGTTTACTACTGTTATATACTGGTATCTATGAAGACATGAACTGAAGCTACAAGGATCCATACCTCGCCCACTGCCTTGACTTTGTTTCCCAGAACTAACATTCCAATTGGGATACCTCTAAGGTTAGGGCAGCTTCTGATGTTGTGACCTGATGGGCCAGTCTTCACTACCTTGTACACTCCAGGTCCACCTCGAAGGAATGGCATATCTTGTTCTTGCATCACTGCTTCCTGTGGGCAGTGTGAATTTAGGTCTTTGAAAAAATCATCAGTATTAGACCTAGATTCCTGAGAAATTAAAAAAAAAGGCAAAACAAAACAGAACAGAACAAAGCCTATTAATAATACCTTTGAATGCTTTAGATAAGAAATACTTATTTCAAGACTATAATAGTTAAATTTCAAAGCTAAAAGACATACTAGTTATACTGCTAATTTTAGCGTGCAATGATAAACAACTAACTACTAGTAAATTGCACATTAATTGAAAAGTCACCATATCACTCTTGAAACAAAAGTGGTATAAATGTAACCATTCATATAAAAGGAGTATCTCATATCTACCATTAGAAACAAATTATTTACTCCAACCGCTTTCACTAAACTTTGTTTCATACTGACATTTATCAGGATACACACTCATTCCTCCTCCTGTATTTGTGAAACTTTGTGAAAAAGTCTGGGGCTACATAAAGGGAATTTGAATATTATCTCTTTCCTAATGATATGCTGCTTTTTTGATTTCACATTTAGAATACATTGTTCATTTAAAGTAAAGGTAAAATTATGACAAAGAGTAACAGCAACACCATAGATTCTTAAATGCACATATAAATATTAGTGCGTATTTATTATTTTCACTGTGACAATAAAAATGGCCTGCAAATTTATTTCACCAGGTACCAATTACAGATGAAATATATATACCCAAATCTGAAATAAGAAAACAGCTTCTGAATTTCCTACCAAGAAAAATTACTAAAAGAAGATAAATATTAGCACAGATTTGTCAGCCAGCCATAGCTTAATAAAAAGGCTATTGCACAGAAAAATATGAGGGATGGGAGTCATGTAACACACATTTATATCAGAAGAAAGCAAGTAAGAAGCAGGAGCAAGCTCTATTATGCTTATAATTCAAGTCACAGGTGCTTTTAAAAGAACACTTGCAAGTTAAGAACTAAGTAATGCCCTATGGGATGATGCCAGTGGTTCACCTAGTCTGGTATATTGTCTTCAGCAATGACAACAGGAGATGCTGTTTAGAAGTAGCATACAAGTCTTTATTAGTGGTCTGTCGCTTACATACCAACAGCATTTAAAATCTTTTTATTATGGATGTTAGAGGGTATACCCTATTTTCTTTAGTGTTTATTTATGAATCTGATTTCTATAAATTTGTTTAATTTCTTCTGAATGTGATGATACTTTCTGCCTCCACAATATCCTGTAACGCCACCCTCCAGGAGTTCACTTCCAGTGTAAAAAAAAATACTTTCTTTTATCAGTTTTAAACCAAACTTCTGCTTATGTTATTTCCTTTTTAATTAATGCAATTTCCTCTGATCTCTTAAATTACCATATTTTCAGCTTTTTGGTAATGAAGTCTGTGCACTATGTCCAGAGTAATATAGCAGTCTTTCCAAGAAGCCTTCGTTCAAAAATAAATCTGTTCTATAAATATGTAACTTTCAAAGCAAGTTAATGCAAGCTGAGGTAAACTAGTTCAAGGAAAAAAAAAATCTATATGTTTTAGAGACAGTTTAAACATTGTCTAGATCTTAATATAACAATAAAGAAATTTGCTATTTTGGGGAAAAAGATTCAGTGAAAAAAAAACATTTTAAATCTCTAAACCAATTTGTACAACACTGAATATCATCGTCATTACAAAGCTCGAATGAAAAAAACTCGATCTCAAAATCGCTACAGGGCTGCAAAGATATTAGACAAGCACTTCCGTAGATAATTTAAACTGCTTAACTGTACATAACATAATTTGTTCCTATAACTGTATAATTTTTAAAAAAGATTAAGAATGGGCTAAGTATTTATTAAATATTGGCGGCTTTACTCATACAAATACGATCTTATTAGATGCTGCAACTTAATGTGTACCCTCCAATGACAGAAAAAACTTTACTAGTACATTCTGCATCAAAAAGAGAATGACAGCCTTTATTATGTTATCAGGCCATCTCTCTGAATTTGTAATTTGGTTCGTTGAAAAAAGGAGGGTACTACTTATGAATTAATGAAAATTCAATAATCTGTCCTGGTATTTTTTTCTCATCCCAAAGGAAGAGACACAGATACAGCATTCTATGCAAATCTGCTATTTCCTGTAAAAATAATTCAAAGTAAAACAGACTTCAAAGAATATTTAGCGTGAAGTTGAGTCATAAGGTACAATCTGAAAACACGAGATACAGTGTGACTATTCCTGTCATTTAACTCACCTTAGGGGGTAAAGCTTTGGAAGTCCATGAAAAAAAGTCCAAATCCCTTACTCCTTGGCTAGCATTAAAGACATTCTGAGCAACAAAGTTTAAAAAAACAGACATATATCAACAAAGAAATGGGAACAAAGAAACATCGGAGGAAGAAATTCAAGGTACTATAATGCAAACTTTCTTCACAAGTAAATTTACTAGTAGAATGTTTTGCAAAAGGGGAAAGTTTTGTTTTCCTAATCAAGTCACCTGAGTCCATTGCTCACCATGGCAAATCATCCATTAAATAAAAACAGTTTAGTATGTCAAAAGCTCGAAATGGATGTAGTGTGTCATGCCATTTACTGAAATTAAGAGCCAGACATTTCTTGTAAAGCTTGAGACTTCGTGCACAGAAAAATCCCATGCTTCTGTTACAATGACATAGTAGTTGATCCCACCACAAACCACAGTTTTATAGCAAGACAGTCTGCTGTTCTGAAAGATAATTTCAATTATTGCAGGACAATATTGCTGCACATGGACTTTTAGTCACCAAGTCAGAACTGGAAAGATGCAGAAGGGCTAAGCTCACTATTGTTGAAAGCAATTCACTTGCACAGAATGATTTCATCAGTTTTCACATCAAAATCACACTCTTGACCAGAGCCAAAAATTTCAGAGTGCTGTAAGGAGAACAATTACTAAGATTTCATTAGCTTTATAAAATATACAATGCATTTACTAGTTTATTATGAATTATTATAAATGAAATGGAGCTGCCAGAGAGAGTTCACTGATTTTTATAACCAATTGCCCATACTATAGAAAGGAGCACTGCTGTTCTGTATACTTTTTCCTCCCACAGAACAGCTAGGACAGCTTTTTTTAATCACTAGAAAACATGAAAAAGAAGCCATCTTTTCTCCATAAACTGGTTTCTACTCATTTCAAAGAAATTTTTACTGTTCCTGTCAAATGTAAGAATTAATAGTACATATACAGTAGTATTAATAATCAATATTTATGACAGAATCCCTTTGGCAAAGCCACCATTTTATCTATATGAACAGAAGTATCAAAATCTTATTTCCTATCCCCATCCTCACAGGGGAACCAAGTGAAATCCCTGGACAGCAGTCATATTAAAATTTAACAGTAGTTAAAGAAAAGGCAATGAATTCCTTTAAGCAGAAACAAGTACAAAATGCTCTTGGCATGCCTCCTCTGTATTCCTTGAAAAAACATTAACACATTAAAAGTCAGCAAAACCAAACTTCTAACTCATGATAGAAGTAAATCATCTGGCTATATACTGTTTGCAAAACTTCCGCTTACATCAAGTTTCAGCAATGCAAATTATTTGCAATTTTGACAAAGCCAAATTGTCAAATACCATCATTTCTTTAGAATTTAGTACCTCTATCAAAATTGAAAGAGGTACTAATGCACTAGTGAGATATGTTTTGGGGCATTGGGGAAGGTGGGGAGGGTGTTAGATAGGAAGACTGGCAGAGTAAAGTCTTATCAATCTGACATAAAACTATGACAACTATAAAAGGCCTACATTTGCCTAATGACAGCGTACTTCATAGGCATCCAACGTAATTTAATAGACTAATTATATTACCTTGTAGCATATCTCATATTTTGTGATGGACTTCGACTATACAAAGAAACATGGACTATCCATACCTAAAATATTTAAGTATCATTTCAAAGATTCACTTTTGTATGTTATAAAGCTATACGTGTAAAACATAAAAAAGAAACCACCAGCAGTGAAGTGGGACCATGCTGGCTTAGCAACACTGAGAAGATCAAACTAGAAGGTCTCCTTTGCTCTGGGAACTTTAGATGTTCCTGGCTATTACCATACTGTATGCCAGTTTAGATGAATAGAACTTAGTTTGAGAATTAAGTTTTCATTCTGAAGAAATTACTACATACAGGCTTTATATTTAGTCCTTATACTATCATCTGTAGATTTAGTTCATTTTTCCTATCAAGCTTTCCTTTCCGAAAACTAAAAATAATTTCAGGAATTCTTCCAGAAAAAAATTCATACTCTTTTCCAATAAAGTATAACTTTCAGAAATAAAAAAATTCAATATAAATTACTTCATTTCGCCACCAAAAATTACCAGACCATTAAGAAGCATTTAAAATCTCAATTAATACTATTTTTTCAAAGCTAAGGCTTATCTTAAACAACATCTTGACATTTTACCCAACATACTCTTACTCTCCAATTGCTTTTCATCATGCCTAAAAACGATGGTAGAAATCTCTTGTGAATGTCCTTCAACATTTTGTCAGAACACTCAGCTTTCTGAGGTTCTGTGATCAAACACTGCAGTCTACATACCAATTTTGGTTCTTTCTTGCACTGCAATAATGGTCTGAAAAACTTGCAGTTTCTCAATTCTGCTTGCCTATGGTGGTTAGGGAATGTAGTAATATAACTGGGCAGCAGGGTACAATATTCCTCATAATAAAGTTTGACATTTAAAATGAAGTAACAAAAACATATTTAGAATATTATTTTTAAAAAGTCAAGTTCCAGAGGTTAACCAAGATAAAATTCTTTTTCTTCCTAGTGTGTACTGTTTTATGCTGTATATAGCTTTCTACGAAGTACTCTGCGTAAGCATGAATATATAACTGTCCGTGTAAGGAACTTAACAAGTATTTTTTCAAAAACAGTTAACTGAATGTCACAAGACAGAAGAAAAAGTAACTAACAGGGAAGGAAGCAGCTTATCCAAAATGGCAATCGATTAAAACTCATACTCTTATCCAAAATCACCATCTATTAAATCCATAGTCTCAAAATCACATTACCTACAATGGATTGGATGCTCAATTTTAGATCGATGGCTACATAGCAGCTCCTCATGAAAGGATTTGACTCTACAGCTTTTCTTAAGAAGGTAAATGACCACAGCTCAATTAAATAGTTTGGCAACTATAATGGATCTCTGCTTTCCTATGATCATTTCTCTTTAAATATAATAGCTTTAATCAAAATATACAGAAAGAGTGTATTTAGAAGATCTAAGATACTCAATATTTGTTTTATCATAAAATATATGGTAAAAGAAAAATAAAATGTAAATACAATATATATGTCAAGAGGACAAGAGGCTGAAATTAACACTGCTGAAAAATTCTACTTTTTTTTTTTGTTCACTGTTCTATTAATACAGTGATGAAATAGAAGAATTCAAGCTTTCTTTAAAAAATACACCTTAAATATATTTTCCAAAATGTACTGAGAGGTTTTATTTACTTAAGGGATCATTAGAAAAAGCCTGTATGCTTAAATACGACAAAGTAATGTAATTGGAGTTGCAAAGCCTGCACACTCATGAATTGAATAAAAATTGAGTCTATTAGAAGTAACAGGACATTCATTTGACCAGGGAATACAATGGCTAATTCAGCCACTTGATTTTCCATTTGTATTTTCAGTCACATGAAAGACTTTTTCCAGTCTCTTTCCTTCTTCTGAAACCAACACTTTGCACAGTTTGAACAGTAGAACAGCTTTGGATTCCAAAAATCTTGAATTTTAACAAATTTTTTTACTACATTCTGCTCTTCGTGTCATTCAGTTACCTGAATCGACAGAAAAGGATGAGCAGATATGGATTATTTCACAATTTCATCTACAGAACCTTTAGCATTTATTGCTTAATTGAACATCTTTTGCCACGAGTCATTCACCCCTAGAAGACTGCAGGATCGAATTTGACAACTTTATAAATACACAGTTCTTTTCTCAGACAGTTTAAAAACAGACACATATTTTTGAATATTCTTAACTCAGCAATCACCTTAAAAGAGATTTTATTATAAAACTTTCTACCAAGAAAGCAGTATCACTTTATGTGATCAAGACTTAACAGGAAAAAGAGTTTTAAGCTGAGTTACAAAAATCAGGAGCTTACAAAAGAGTTTACGGAATTTCTTTAAGTTGTGTGGTGCATATTGCATTCAAGACTAAGGCACTCAAAAGTAAGCCACTGAACCTTGACTTTTGTTTTGTGGCCTTTAAGATAGAAAGAAAATGTTAGAGAACATTTTTGCCTTTTTCCTCTTATTATTTTGACTCAAACCAGCAAATCTTAATGTTTAAATATGGTCATAGTGAAATTAAATAATTCAGGACATGATACGTCCTTTCAAAAATGTGAAAATATGAGAGAGATGCAAAGAAACCTTCCATCTGAAATTAGCCCAAAACACATCCCTTATTATACGTAGCTACATTATGATAATAGTTGCTTTTTAAAGACTTTTGCTATGTTAGCCACTGGCTGCTTACTGATCAGAAGCTAAGAAAGCATGTGACTTTTACCTTGTGCCATTAAGGATGTAATATAACTGGTTAGTTAAAAGAAAATTAGTAACATCTACCAACTCCTAATAGTCCAAATGGTATCAAAACTAATTCACAGCACTGTTCAAGAAAAAAATCTATAATTTTATGTGAACTTTACAGAAGCATTTAGAATGAAATGTATGATAATTAAATGCTGTTTTTCGCATTTCATTGTACCTAACCTACTTATTCAAATGAAATTTGAATTATCAAGATTATACTATCAAGCTTGAATACTCAGTTTATTTATTTATGACAGCCATTTCCTTTCAAGCTTTTCTCAAGAGAGCAGAGGGTATGTTCTTCTCTAGAAGTAAATGCGTACTAGGAACCATTTAAAATGTACCAACCAGTAAGTTCTTGTTAACCACGTACATGACTATTGAGCTCAAAACTTTTCCCCTCAGCAAGTAAAAAAGTATTAGGAATAGAAAAAATGAAATAAAATCTAACAAAATACAATACCCATCCAGGCTTACAATACTGCTGCATAAAAACAAATGTTTTGTGAAAGTACATTGTAGATATTTTCTAATGAGTATCAATTGCTAAGGCCAAAAAACATGAGAAAGATTTTAAGCAAAGTTTATATTTTTGCAATGTTTTCATATATTCTACAACAAACTAGGTAAATATTCCTGTCGTCATAGTGTTCGAGTGACTGATGACTGAGTACAGAAATAATTTGCTTCCCAAATGCAATATTAAAGTACTTCCCAAAATAAGGATTTCATTGAAAGAAATCTCCAAATAGAGTTATATCAACAGATAATCTATAGACAAGAAGGTGAATAGGAAGAAGATCTAGTCGCATCATGTAACAGTGTTTGTCAGGGCAGCAGCCACAGGGGATTTATGAATTGCCAGATTTGTCTACTAGCAAACAGCCCAGTTTCACTGGAACTGGAAGTATCTCAGTTCTTCTATGATCAGAAAACATGAACAGGGTAACATTACGGGCTGCAGGTGTTTAATTTGGCCAAATATTTGTTAACTACCTTCAACTGCAGCAGCAGCTCACTCATATAAGAGGACAAATAAAATCTAAATAACTGTATTAGCAATTAGATCTGGTTCTCACATTCTGCCCTGAAGACATCAAGGTACTGCACACTCTGGGGAACACATAAAACCAGATAAGCCAGAAAGGCCTGCACTGTGAGAAATTTTTTGAGAAATATTGGTTTGGGTAATGTACTTTTTTCTTTCCATGTTTTTTATTTTTTTTTAAACTGTATCATGTTTACAGAAAAGGTGTAACCTCTGAATTGTAGTGATGGTGATTGCCATTAAAGTTATCCAGATGAATTATGCTCTTATTATAAATTCAATTTTTTACTCAGTCTTGATGCTCTGGGATTCTTTGATTAGCTAATAAATTGATAACTCAATTCAGGTGTAAAACTCAAAAAATATACACAAAAACCAACAGAGCCTAAAGAACTTCTCAAGTTTTTTTAAAAAGCCTCAATTACATTGATTGACTGCAGGCTGCAAGCGTCTTCTGAACTTATGGTATCAGTGGGCCACTTTACGGACAATAACATCTTGCATCAGAAACACCTGGTGCAGACCACAATCTAATATGATTATACTTTTGTACACTGTTATAGCTGTCCTTGCACTTCTGTTTCTCTTCTAGGAGAAGAGGCTTCAACATGAAAAGCCTCGTACCTTTCTACACTCCACCCTCATTACACAATAGCCCTCAAAAATGCAAACACGTATAAGGTAGTATTTGGTAATTAAAATATTGTTTACCTCAGGACTCATTTGCAGCCTTAATTAAAGAAAGTCTTGTAATGAGGATAGAGTGTACTTTTGGATATTTTTCAAAGGCACCTTTTACTTACGTCAACAGGTACCAGAAGGCTCTTGCCAAGATGTTGGTTAAAAGAGAGACACCAGGCTTCAGTGTAACCATTCATGTTAGGAACATACTTCTTTATTGTCTCATCATTCAGCCTCAGCCAAACACCATCATCATTGTGGATCTATGGGAAACAAGCAACAAAAACGAGCCATGCCCTCCTGTAACTGTTCTGTAGCTAGTAAGGATTAACAGACTTCAGACAAACAGACAATAGTAGCAAGGAAGTAATGATCTTCACTATGCTGATAGAATATAAGAAGAGGTAAAGAGGAATATTGACAAAATCAGAATTTCAAAAGCAATGGGAGGCATATCTTTTTAGAAGGCAAGATGCGAAGATAAATTTAAATCACATCATGCAACAAAAAGAGTTGCTTTGAGAGAAAAGAGGAAAGCAAGCCAAGCATTCATAAGCTTCAGAAGTTCCCCACTTTCCATTTTTCCACTGCTGACATAACTTAGTAAACTGCAAAAATAGTCCTTGTATATGAAGTTATATTGTAAGAAAAATACATGCATAGTAGTCTAACACACTAGTGATCTTTCAGAAGTGTAAGTGAAAGATGTAATGAAAATAACACCTACATCTGAATTTTTGTGTAGAATTGAAATAGTAAGTCATGAACAGCTAAATCCTTAGAGTTATTATTATAAGATGAACTCTAAGAATTTTGTTTCCTCATATCAGACTCTCAAAAGTTTGTTACACAGGTTTTCAAGTAAATTAAAAGGAAATGACAGCTTGAAAAACTGAATTAGTAAATATTTAGATTTTTGCAATTTATACTCTTACATTCTTAAGTTGTATATGTCAACATCTAAACATGAAAAAAACGTTATTTGCATGAATTAACTTTACATCTTAGCCCGATTTTCAACAGAAATGTCTTATTAATTACCTCGTCAATGAAAGTGATGGATCCATTGACTTTCACTATGCCTATTTGCTCACTCTGAAGGGAAGGGTGGCTACGGATACGGAGCCCTGCACTGTCCTTGGCCACAAATTTGCGAACCTAAGAGAAGCAAAGAAAGACAGTAAGGAAGAGAAAATTGGAACAGAGTTCTCAAAGAGTAAAAAGAAATAGGTTTAACAGATTCTGAAATGCTAGCGATGAGATGGCAGTCTTAGAGTTACAGTTTGTTGCTAGTTTCCCATGGCTGCTGCATATAACTTCACTTTTTTACAACTGATAAAATCATAAAGTTCAAAAAAAAAACCCCTAAAAGTAAAAGTGCATTGATTTAGTCTTGGAAAGATCTGTTATACAACACAATATTCAGTACAAGCTTCTGACTTTTTTAACTGTCCGTCCGTCCCCCCCCCCACTCCATTTTATTCATTCTTGCAAGTTTGAAGGGTTTTGACTTTTCAAATTTAATATTTCCAGTAATGGATCAACCTGGGATTACTGGTTCTCATTTGTGCTACCATAACATTCTGTTTAGTCAGCTTTTTGGCCAAAATTTTTATATCCTCCTTAGCTAAAGAGTTTAAATAGCCATTTAAAAATAGAAAAAGAACAGATCTTTCTACTTCTTAATTTTATTTTTCAAACAGGTATTTCAATAGTTTTTCCCTTTTTCACAGGAAGGTTAGATCAGATGCTCCTTGTTACTAGTTTGATTTACTACAGCCTCCAAAATCTCCCAGTTGTTATTCATTATGATTTATTCACCATTCAAACACATTATCAGGCACCTGTCCCATAGAGAACAAACATAAGCCATCCTTTTGTTCTCTGGTTTTAAGAAGTGCATACATTCTATGCACATGGTATAAAACCTTTTCCTTGGAAGGTTATTTTCAAACTCCACATGTAAAACTGAAAAAAGCATCAACGGAAGTATGGACTCAATCTTTAACGTAAAGCACAGAATGATATGGAAAGAATAAGCTCAGGAAAAGGTAATGAAAGGTAAGTGCGTGAATTCATTTCATCCCCCTAAAGAAATTATTTATTTTAACAAATGGTATTTATTTTAAGGCTAATTTTAAAAAAACCAGAAGCATGTAAAGAATTTCAAACGTAACTTACTCCAAAACGTGCAAGGTTTTGCTTACTAACAATCCTGTTATTCTAAGGATTTGGATTTCTCTCAACAGGCAAAACTAAGACTTCCAAGGTCCTTGTAAAAATGTAAGGCTGAATCACTGCTGACAGCATTCTCAACATAGACAAGCCTATAAACAAAGCCTTGCAAATTAAGGGTCCCTGCATTATTACCCCAAAATCATATGATGGCTTGGCTAGACCTTGGATTAAAAACTTGAATTTAGAGAAGAAGAACTCACACTCAAGATTTGGATACACACAGGCCTGGAAAGAGCATTTTTGCCCTTTGCAGCAGCTACCAGTTAAGAGAAAACTTCAAGGTGTAACTACAAACTGTTTAGGGATCAGATCCACTGACAGACAATACAACAAAAAACAGATGAAAAGTTCTCTTATGCTCATTTCTGACTATCATGAAAAACTTAATTGTCTGAGTTTTCTTTCTGATATAGCACCTCTTTGCTTGTAATATTTCTCTATGGCACAACGGTTCAGTAACTGTCCTGTAACACCCCCATAGTCAGTTCTTCCATGGAGCATACACAAACTGGACTCCGACCAAAAGAAGTGACTAATGCAGAAAGGCACAGCAATTAACATGTACATCTCCCTTACAGTGCACATCAGTTTTCAAGAGCTTTGTTGCTGTGCCTTCTTATTTGATGAATCTAGAAAGAGGTACACCTCGCAGCACAGAAAGGTGTAAAGAATAAAGCAACCTTAACAAGGAGGGTAACCGTCTGCGAAGGGATGCAGAAAACCACCCTCTACCCCTAGCTTTTGGGGTTTGGTGGTTTTTTTTGTAATTGATGCTAGCTACTTGTTCAGTCACGAGGACAGTAGAAACACTCAAAACATGTTAGTGACCAATCATTCTGGTACCAGCCTTGCCCCTTCCAATTCAGCTAAATTAGGACTGCTTTCTTCTAGCTGGTTCCAACTACCCTGAATTACATTACATAGCTTGAAAGATGATGTTTCCCTCAATAGGATGTGGAAGAGAATTTTCTGCAAATGAGTTAATCTAAGTTTCACAGCCAATGAGGAGGCAGCAGTTTTTATGGGTCATATACTCCAGGTTGAATACAGATCACTATGATAATCTCCTTTACCAACTTGGATGGGCAGGAAAACCAGATTTTCATCTGACTTCAAATAACAGAGAATGAAGAAGTCAATACAAAATCATAATATAGTATCCATTTTCAACTTGCAATTCAAGTAAGGTTTGACTACAAAATTGGACGGCCCACTGCCTCAATGAAAATATTTTGTTGTTTCTAGTTGAGAACAGATCAATGCACTGACAATGCACTGTTAGTGTCCTTTGGTTATAACTATCCGAAATTTTGGGCTTACGAAGAGGAAGAAGCTTCTAGAGCTCAACTAAGCTCTTTTTCTCAGCAAAACATGATTTGATATATTGGACTGTCTCTGACTAACACATGTCTAATCTGCATTCTTAGCTTCAGAAGCATGAAGCACAGTGCAACAATTACCTTTCTGTATTATTTACAATACTGCTCTTCATACACAAAGAATTCTTCTAACCTGGTTTGTTATGTGATTTATTATGACACAGGAGAAAGAAAACCGATAAAATGATTTACCATGAAAGGTCTAGTGTATTTTTGCAGCAGGCTCTACAGACACTATATACAGGACAGAAAGATGGTTCCTCTTTCAAAGAGACTACAACTTGGAACAAGAAACAAGACATGCAAGTAGAACAACACAGGAGATGGGTTAAACACTAGGTAATGCCTCAGAACACCAGAGGCCTAACTTTTGTCAAGTATTTTTAACTGTCATGAAGACTGTTACTTGACAAAATGTAGCTATTATGTATCAACCAGTCACCTCAATTCCCACTGTAATAACTGAAAAGAAAGACAGCACTTCCATCCAGCAATTTATCTCATCTTAGATCAGATATGTCCTTCACTTTGGTGACAGCAAACAACACATGATGATCAGCTTGGATGGAGATAACGTTTAGTTCTGCGAGATGAATCTCATCCAGTAGGAATTGGGAGTTTTAATGAAGATAATGAAGTAACCAGGAAGTCTTCCTTCCAAGAGAAGGGAGAAAGCCTAAAAGTATTTTTTGGGGAAGAAAAAAAAAAAAAAAAGCGCTATGAGGGATAAAAAATTGTGTGGAAACTAAAGGGGTTTTTTGTGTGTTTGTGTTTTGAGGTGTGGGAGCAAGGAAAAGAATCTTGTTAGTGGCAGAAGCAGACACTGGATGCATTTGCTGGGGAACTGTACAACAAAGTTACTCTCTCTAGGTTATTCAGGAAGTTGGAAAACAAATAAATCAGGACACGCTGTATAGGTAGGAAGTTGGCAAACACCTGATACTTTTCGTAACCATGTATTTCTTAGCATTTTCTTATTTGCAGTTCTAATAAGACAGGGAAGGATAACCTTGTGGTATTTCAGAATTCCACATCTTTTAATACAGGTTTATTCCATGAAAAAAAGATTCAGTGCCTCATTTAATATCCCCTCCTTTGCATCTAAGAGGAAGTGGAAGATGGTTCCCTCATGTGGGCATTTTCCTTATAGCACTGCCACACCACCTTTCTGCTCTCCTCTGTTATTTGTGTCTACTTCAGTCCTTCAGTGTGGAATGATACGGTGAAATGGGGAAGTCAAAAGCTAAAGAAAGGATAACATTTAAAACATAAAATAATTATATTCTAAGAAAGGAAGATATCACTAAAGAAGTTAATTTTGGTTTTCATATTGACTGAAGAAAGATCCTTATCACAAAACAAACAAAATCTTTGTAAAGCCTTTTGTACAATTGATTTCATAGCATAATATCAAAGTAAAAGGACTAATAATAGCGCAGAACGCAGTCTGTGGCTTTCATAATGATTGCACAATGTTTGTGTGACAAGCCAAGACTAAGGCAGTTTCTGTAGAATTTCTAACAGTTTTATTAATGGATAGACAGAAAGAAAATGGAATGAATATCTTTCATTTTATCCAGTATATTAATTTCATTCCATTCAGCACATTTGGACTCGATGATCTCTGAGATCTTTTCCAACCTTAATGATTCTATGAAAGTGATTTGCAAATATCCTTAAGTCCTGCACCACTATAACATGATAAAGAATGTATTAAACAACAATAAAATCCCACCCAAATGTAACTATCTGGGTTTTTTTCCCAGTTCTCCAAACCTTGTTTGGCTGAGGCTCTGCTTTTGGTTTAATAAGTTGGGTTCCAGGAGGTATCATTCCCTTTGGAGGATCTTTTACTTTCACTTCTAGTCCAGCATCTATAAGCAAACAAAGACTAATTAAAAAAAAAAAAAGGGGGGGGGGGGATATATCAGTCAAACAGTAACTACAGTTTATCTGTGCTACAACTCAGAGTAGGCAAAATAACCACTTGTTTATCTGTCTGCCATAAACGACACTTGCAGTTGCTTCATGATGCAAAGTATTACTTTCTCAACATTTGTATCTTCACATGTGGAAATTTACAGATACATAAATTCATGTTGTTAATAGATATCTGTCATACCTTGCAAAAGGCACTATTAGGTTATTTTGTATCCTAATAGCGTCCGTAGGGGTATGTTTCAAGGTGAACACAGAAGAGTTAAATATTTGAGGGGTGCAAATAAAAACTTCAGGAGAGGCAATAGCTTATGCATGCTGTACTGCTGCAGATGCTAATCACAAAATGTAAGAACAGATAAGAGCTTCTGAATCCAAGTTACACAACCAGAAAAGGCCTATAATGTAAAGAGCCAGCATCTTTAATTACCAATATTGTTATAAAACCCGAAGGTGCTGGAAAATATCTCAACACAGTAAAATTCTCAGATCACGAAGAAAAATACATGTAAAGAAACAGTTCAAGCTTAAGTAACAGATGGATAAAACCTTGAGTAATAATCTTAAAAGAAATTGTTTCAGCAATCACCATTAAAGCCAAACTATAAAAACTTAATGCCCTTGGCAGATCTTTTTGGGTTTTTGATTAATTTTACAGGGTGACCCTTTGAAAAGCAACAACTCCAGAAGAAGCAACCAGATCTAGTGATAAACCTGTTGGTTTCATTAATGTTCTTTTAAACAGAAGGAATCTAGAAGTATCAAGAAGGCAAAAGGTTTGAAACATAGAAGAAATTAAGTGCTACTAGGACTTAAGAGGTAAAAAGTTCAGAGAATTATGGGTCAAGCATGGGTATATGAAAGCTTGAGAGGGATAGTAAGATACTATGATTGAACCAGAGCAGAAGTAACATTGAAGAAAGATGGCATAGGTAAGTATTAAAGGACACTCACACCTGTTTAATNCGGCTGGTGTTAAACCACGACACTAAGGTTAACAACTCTATTCTAGCATTTCTAAAAGTTAAGCCTATGCAATGAACGAATATGTTAGAATCTGTGTAAAAATATAACAACAGCTGATTTAAACTATAGTGAAAATTTTGTCTCCAGTGATGGCAGACTAGAAAAAAATACAATCAAGTACACTGGAAGCTCCTATGAACGAAAATGTTCTGGTTTGAGGAACAAAGGTAGCTATTGATAACTATCTTTTATTAATTTTATCTTCTGTAGGTAACACACAAAACTGAGTATCCCATTCCAATTCTATGCACATTATGTGTACATGTATTTATGAGTATCAGTTTACATATTTACAAAAGGTGCTGTACAATATTAGGAAAGAGGAATTGCTGGTCCTGGCGAACTTGCTTAAACCCTCCTATGAGCTCCTGGCCTAACTGCAATGCATCTGCTACCATCTTTGCCATACCACCAGTAAGATTAACAAGGGACAATTCAAGATACAGACATTTTTTGAAGGGTGAATCTTTCCATGGCATACTATAGTATCTTATAATATAGTCCCCTAGGATCAGCAAGACAGCTAAAAGATTTTCAGCAAGGAAGAAACCCAAAGCATTTAAAATTAGTACAAACAATTGCAACTTAGGATAGAGTTTCAATTAAGACCATGCTTTCTCAATTTTCCACAGAATAAATGACATTATTACTGCATGGTCAGGAACAATTTTCCCTTTTCCTAGGTTCTTCAGTGGCTTTTTTGCCTTTAACTATACATATCTGTCACTCTCTTGTCACTGAAACAAGATTATTTTTCTTGCAACATTGAAAGTAGAGAATAAGAAGCTCTATTAATCTTGGAGTCCAATGACATTATAAATACATGATTTGCCAAATGTATTCCTATTTCAAGGAGAGAATAGCTGTGGTCTTTTTCTTTTGAGAAAGCAGAGGGAATTAGGATAGAAAGCTTCTGAACCAGAACTTGGGTGCTAGATTTTGCTATGAACTTTAACGCTAAATCTTATTAGCATGAAAACATACATTTATTAGTATACAAACTGGATATAATATAAATTTCTGCTTAAGTATAGTGAAAATTAAGTACCTATTTCAATGCCATCTATAGTAACATGGATGGTGTAAAGACCAACAGCTCCGGGAGTCCAGTTTGCACAGTATGTACCATCATTATTGACTCTGATCAACATGTTTTCACTGGGTCTAGGCAAAACCAAAACAATTAAAATCATTAAACAATTACTGTCTTCTTGAAAATCGTTTGTAATACTTTGGAAACTATTCTTTTTTTTTGTCTTTCAGATCATCTAAAAACCATTTTTCCCCATCCAATGTACTAATCCCATATTATTTAGAAGTTATAAACCTCTACACCACATTTATTTATAGCAAATGATGAAAGAACACATTCAAAGAGCAGATAATACAAATAAGGAATCAACATTTAAACAACTAAGAATGAAAGACTTTAAACAGAATCTCTAAATTCAAGAACACAAAATAATACACAATTTTTGTAGTGCTTCCACCTTTAGATAAGATTATTTGGCAGTCAAGACTTGTGACTCTGGGTGTAAGCAGAAGTGACAGGACATATTAATTTTAGTCCCTACTAAAAAGTAATTCTTTAACATTTACCTCTTTGGTGTTGGTGAAGCAAAGCGAAGTTCTTCAAAAGAATAATTTTCATATGCCTATTAACAGATGAAATTCAACAAACGTAAAATCAACAGTTATCAATTACACTAAAATCATGAATAAAAGAAAGCAGAGTATTTTCTCAAAGAACATACTAATCTAATTTTACACTCACCAGAAGCGTTGAGCAGGGAACTAGAAACCAATTCCAAAACACATACACATATATACATACATGAAACAAGTATCTTCACTTTCCCTTTAAATTACCATTCTTTAGATAATAAAGATACTTATTGCTAACACAAGCTTTGTTCACAGTCAAGTATTTGAATCTCTTCCGATCTCACTTGCATAAAAACCCTTTGAATTATTTTCATAAGCTAGATTCCAACTTCCTTGTAGGCATAAATATCCACATGGTATCTAAGGGATACAGCACCATGATGATTTAAATCAATCTAAGTCTGTGCTGGCATGATATCACCATATTGCTCTCATAATTTTGCATACCATAGAAGTATACAACAATTTAAGTTGGAAGAGACCTTCAGAGGTAATAGAGTTCACCCCCCTGCTCAAAGTAGAGCCACCCTCAAAAATTACATCCAACTTTCAAATTAGGTCATCTTGTCCAGTGGTGTATCCAGTCAAGTTTTGAGTATCTCCAAGGACAGAGATTCCACAGCCTCTCTGGGCAGCCGGTTCCAGTGTTTGACAACTCTCATCGTAATTTTTTTCCTCCTAATATGTAACCGCAATTTCCCTTTTCACCAGTTGTGTCCATTGCCCCATATCCTTTCCCTGTGCAAGTCCAAGAAGTCTGAGTTTGCCTTCTCTATAACCTCCCATGAGAATGCCAGTGTCTATGCTAAGACTACTGAGCCAGTAGAAAACTAACCTTAAAAATATAAAAGCAAATAGTTTATGTCAGTTTAACTCCCTAGTCCAGCCTGGAACCATATGCTTTCCAGAAGATGGATAGGACAGATAAGCCTAAATTGTTACGAAATCACTGCCTTAAAATAAAACACATCATGATAAACTAAAGATATGTCACAGAACAAAAAAGGAAGGAAGCTTTTCAGTAATCACTGTAAATTGAAAGACAGTGCATACATCTGTTCTGAGCACGGATGGGGATGAGAATTTCAGAGAATGCTGTCAGATCATTAAATAGTTTAAGTGAAATTTAGAAAACACCACTTAAACAGCTGGGAAGCAGCCATATGCCATTCAGAAAGCATATAGTATATAAGATACCAGTTATAAAGGCTAGATTTCACTGTTCTCCCAGCAGAGAAAATCAGAGACAGTTCAAGCAATGCAAATAGTTGCCTTATTTGACATAATCCGGGCTCTGACCAGCAACGTGCAGAAATCCCTGAGATTCTGGAGTTTTTAGTGTGATCTGTCCGTGACCCAGGACTTTTCCAACGCTTTCTGTAGCCTATCCCTACAACTTCCAAATATAGGCAGTGAGCACAATCCTAGTTATTTGCCTAGGGCAGTCAGACAGCTCTAGATTCATCAGTAAAGAATCCTCTTGAAACCTTTTTACCAAGCTCTGTAGACTGGCAGAAAAAGTGATAAATTCCCTGAAACTACCTGAAACATCCTCTATCTCATGACCTGCCAGTAAGTGTACACTGTCTATAGCATGAGATGCAACCATGACTGCACTGTCCTGCCTGGCTGCTGAAATCTTTTTAAATGTCTATTTGAAGAGGAGGGAGATGATGACATAAAAAACAAGGTCCAGAATACCTAACAACTCATGCTACTGCCACCAATAGGCCAAACGCTGCCTCTCTCACCACCGTGGACATGGCTGACTGCTGCTTAGCTTGAAGAAATCTGAAGATATATGGGATACAGTAGTTTTGAGATCAGACGACAGTGCATTGAAGACCACGTGAAGATAAGAAAGCAAATGTGTTGCAGGTCAAAAACTGCAAACCAGCCCAGTGGATTTACCAATGGAATTTTGGATCCTCTTTCTTTCTACTCAAAGTGAAGAAGAAATTCCCTCTATATTAAAGTGATATTTCCATTGATTCCCACTAGAAACAAAATGGTTTGCTATCACAGTTTCTTGTGAAATGACTGCACTGAAAAGCCCTATGAGAAGTAGGTAATCATAGTTCCAGAAGTGCACAAAGTATCTCAGCAAGAATATCTCTGGGCTGCGATGGTTGCTGAGTTATCAGATTCCCATGTTAAATCAAAAACAACAGAGGGAAAAGAGGTGGAATAAGAACATTTGAACATACATGCAGATCAGCCGTTTTAGGTCTCTATACAAGATGTGGTTTTGGGTATCAGTCCCCCAAAACATGTCAATTTATTATCATGAGGTGAGAAGCTACATTTTCTAATCATATTTGGATGTTTCTATCAACTACTGATACAATATGCAGGCTGGTATAAAATGAAAAGGTCAGGGGACAACTGCATTTTACACTGAAATGAGTGTGCTCAGTAATGCAGGGAGGGAAGCAGAAGAGAATTCTTACACTTTCTTGAATCAGTACAGTTGTTAATAAGCTGATCAAGAACAGCACGTAACACATCTGCATTTCTCACAATGTCAGACAGTCCGTAACTTAAGCAGCAAAATATCTGCTCTTTTCAGAATTAAAAAAAAAAAGGTTAGTTAAAGTTTTGGATGGAAGACTTCATCTGTGAGGAACCTCTGGAAGATTTCCCAAAAAAGTGTTAAATGTAGAAGCCAAGCATGTTTCAACAAGTAGAGAGAAACTTTTTGTATTTTACCTTGGTTTGTGTCTTTTACTTTTTCATTTTTATCTTTACAAACATTTGTACTGTTATTATCTACTTAGATGACTTTAAACGAATACTTGCATTTTCATTTTATCTTAGTCTGATTCAAGTTAAAATTTATTACAAGTTAATTAGCTAACGTCAAGCATTCCTCACTCAAAGGGTCCATCAAATCTAGAGATTAACTTCTGGACACCTTGCACTTGCTCCACAGTCAGTTACTCCAGAGTACCTAATGTATTGCAAGGTGTACCACTGTAACATTTATGTGAGCAGGTTTAATACCTATTACTGGAAAAGAAGAAGCAGGTGTCTGTGGACAATGGTTATCAGAAATCCCACCTAGGTTCCAATTTTGAATAAATAATGTATTTCCCACCTCCCCTCAAGTCACTGGTAAAAATACCAAGCAGCATCAAGCCAAGAAGTGATCTTTGCAGTATCCCAAGTGGAAAAAAAAAACCAAAACAACAACAAAAAAACCAAGCAAACCACACTTGTCTCCTTGATATACACTCCTTAGTTCTAAGTATCTTTTCAGACATGTGATTTAACAAGTTTTTAAACCATTTGTTGTACACCATATTTATTTCATAGTTCCTTCACTGATCCATTAAGACACTATTTAGTAGCCAGTTGCACTACTTACACATAGCTACTGCAGCACTATCCTCTGTAGAAACCAACCCTCTACACAATGAAAGATGCTAGTTTGCTGATTACCCCCCATAAGTCCATATTGATTATTCTAAGCATTATCCTTCTCTATCTCCTGATTAATCATGTCTTATTAAGTTGTCTAACCGCTAGTTATATGCATCATGTCACACCTCTTAATGTGTCAATATATTACCTATATGTAAATGTATCGCAGGTTCTAAAATATACTCAAAATCAATACTAACTGTTCAGTTTTCACCTCTTAAAAACTGTTGCTGGCAAAGTCTCTGAGGTGGTCCATTTGATAGTGGCTAATTTCAACAGATGTTTAATATTTATGCACTGATACACAAATCATTCATACGTTTTCTTTACTATGCTGAGCTCATATTTTTTCCTGCGTTCACCAGTTATAGTTTTTAATATAGATTCACTGCAACACTCCAACTCTATACGGATACATTGGTTTGACTTCCCCTCCACCATTTCAGTAGCTGTTTTCATTTCTCCTGAGTGATTCAGACTAGTTTGTTAATCAGTGTAATCAAAATCAAAGACAACTTTTCTTTTTAAATGCTAATCCAGTTTACAACTGCTTTAGAGTTCAGGCAGTTGGCCCTTTTGATGCACCTAGTTTTCTGCTGAACTTAAATATAATCAGAGTAATTTGTAATTAATGTACTTTTAGATTGTGACCAAACTGAAATACACTTTTTTCCTTCTCCTTTGCATACCTTTACACACTTTGAGTGCTGAATTATATAGTTATATTGCTAAAATGACAGCAATTTACCTTCATCATTGTAATAGCAATATATCGAGCTTCTTTTACTATCATTGGCTCATATGAAGAATCAAGTTTTGGTGAAGGAAGTCCTCCAAAAGTCATATCACTGCTAGGGGAAGCAGCTGTTGCAGGACTCCCTGGTATCCGTTGCACCTTTTTAACTTGTTCTTGTTGCAAAGATGTTTTTTTCTGAGAAACAGGAATAGCTTTGACTTCTACCTACAATAAGACATGGAATACAGAAGATCATTTAGGGAGAAAACACACACACATATTCTTTTAGATCTGATAAGGTACAGTGACAAAGTGCTTAGAGCACTCACTATAAAGCCAGCTGTGTCAAAAATCTGTGTGTCTAAACTTAACACTTTGCGAAGCCAAGCACAGCATCTCTGAAAAATGTAAATGTACAGGAGAGAAGCACCCAGCTGACTTTGCACATGATCAGTAAGGGCCAGTGTCAGTTCTGCCAGTCCCAAAGCACTCCCTGGGAAGCAGCATGTAGTCTGGTATGCCTAGTTAAGTTTTCCCACAACAGAAAATGCTACGAAGTAGGGAACAGAGCCTTCCAAATGAGTGCGCAGGTTTCAGAGTGAGTCATCAGGGCCTGCTAGATCTGGATCAGCAGTGGCCAGATTGGATCTTGGCTAGCTCTGCCACCCTACTACATCAGCATATTTAACACATATTATATCTGACGTTTTTTTCCCCCAGAGATACCACAGACCTCCATTAGTGCAGGTAACAGAGTCATCTGTACTTAGTTTTCTGAGGAAGAACAGACTCTCTGGAAAATAAGTTTACTCACTGCTCATCCCAAATATGCAATAAAATGCTTTTAACTGCTGCAGATTTCATATGCCGTTTTAATTTACTGGAAGTTACATCAGCACATTGCACACTGAATGAGTCCAACAGAATGATTAAATTGAATTAAGATTTGTTACTTTAATACATTAATGAAGAAAAATAGTAGTTAAACAAGGAATCCAGCAACAATTTTGATGTGTATATTTTGACATATCCTTATCTTGATTCATAGAGTAAAATCACTACTTAAAAAGTTTTCTACTTCCTTTGTCACACATTTAAGTCAGTAACCACACATTTAAATTGCAATCAAGCTGTGTTTGTGACTGATTCTTGTGTTACTGTTGTAGACTCAGAGTTCATTAATGCATTTACAGCTATTTAAGATAACTGTCAATTATTACATCCTATGTAAGAACAGATTTGAGAGTTCTTATGACAGGAATCATTCCTTTGTACAAGGTACTTCACCTACTTTTGGCTTGAAGAAAAGCAAGTCTAGAAAATATTTGTACTATTCCAGAGTAATAGTGGGCTTTAAAACACAGATGTAACCTAAGTTATTAAAACAATGTGAAAAACATTTTGTGTTCAATTTGTTTTGTTTGCATGCTTTGCTACTTCAAATCAAGCAGTCAACTTTTATACATACCCCATAGGTTTTACTCCAAAGCCTGCCAGGGTTTTCCAATTCTACCTGAGGCTGTCATGAATACTTCCTTTCCAGTAATACTACTACTACTACAACAACAAACTACAGGAACTTCCAAATATCAGAAACAGAAAAGGGGGACGTGCTGTTGTTCTAGTCTAAAATAAAGTGACTATAAAATGGTCCATCAATGGATTCTTTTTTCCATCACATTTATTCAGTTTAAAATTTACAATACTCTTTCCTGGCTTACAAGTTAAAAAATGGATTCTTGTCACTTTACAGGTCATCACCATCAAGCATCATCTACAACTGATTATTTCCACAAGCTACACATGTGTAGCTCATTAGAGACAAGCTACACATGTGTAACTCATTACAGACAAGCTACAAATTGCACCAGTGTTGCATAATACAGAATTTGATAATTTTGTGGATTTAGTGGTAAGAAAGCCTGACCACACTGAATTTACAAATGCCACTTTATACCCTATACAGGAGTATTCTGTGGAATATCTACAAAAAACACTAAAAGAAGGCATGATGAAGTGTAAGAACAGCCAAGATGATAATAATTACCTTCATATTAGGAACATGAACAACATCCCCATACTGGTCTTTTGTTTGTACAGTAATAACAGTTGGCCAACCACATCGAATGTCATCCTTATTCAAAATCAATGATGTTTTTTGAGGATCAGCATATGAATCTGGCTGAAGCCATCTACAGCAAAGACAAAAACTTAATATTAAAATCTCTTACAGGCCCCCAAAAGATAAATTCTTACTCTGTACAAACATGACTTCCAGCTAAGAAAGGACACAGAAGGCCTGAATACTTAAATGCTTTTACCTAATATGTTAATAAAACTATTTGACCATATTGTTTTTGACTTAACTAATATTTGATGTAACTATTAAAGTTCTATAGCTAGTTGTATAGACAATCAGCAGTGCACAGGTTTTGAAATTTAACACATAACTAAACATTTTCTATTTGTGGCAAAACTTAAACATTACAACTATAAAGTAATGGGTTTATTCATGCAGCACACAAACTTTTTACCTTGCAAGTCGTCCGCCACTTGATCCTGGTACACAAGCAATGAAATCCTCCAGAAATGATTGCTCATTGCTTTGTACCTGCAGTGGAAGATTTCCTTCAAGAGCTTCCAAAATGGTTGGTGAGTGAGATAGTGCCAAGCCTTTCCCGAGAATGCCGGAGTGAGATTTGCACACCTGGTTTTTTTTTGTGGAGGTTGGAGTGGGGATGAAAGGATAGAGACAAAACAACTTTTCAGTATTCTATTTTCAGAGTATCCTAAACTGCTGAACTGTGACCAGGAGAAGAGTGAAGAGAGCCATTCTGAAAATGTGACCAATGAGCACGTTCCAAAAGAAAATAAAAGGCTAGAGATATAACTTATAGAAAGGCAGATCTCTCTTAAGAAAGATATTTTTGGGTGAGACAAAGTAAAAGAAATCCCTTCTTTGTGACAAGGGAAGGAAGGATAAAAGATGCATAAAATATTTGACAGACAGGACTAAAAGCATTACTCGCATGCACACTCCTAGCTCATGTTTTGAATTAGAACACAGTGGGTTGGGTCAGATCGTGGAAAAAAAATATTTCTTTCAAGGAACATCTGATTCCTCCTTGACAGTTTCTGTTTACTGTTCTGTCATCTAAGGCCTATGCAATGGTGTCATACTGTAGCACTGATATGTTTTTCCAGCAAGTACTGTGACAACTAAATTTCAAAACAGTTGCCCTGAAGATAATTAGGAGAGAGAGACAGAATGTGAAAACTCCTTTTTCACTGTGCATCATCAGCTAGGGGCTATAATTAGGGAGCTACTGACCAGCACTAGCTCCCCTCACAATAAATAAAATATATCATCAATCCAGAACAATTGCAGTCATATTATTTGGGATTTGATAAATATTACTGTTCAACCGAAAAAGTGATTTTATTTCTGCAATTACAGAGACATGTGCAGGATTAATTTTGGTAACATCTAAAATTCGTTAAATCGTGCAACCTAAGCCAGACACCTATATATTTTGAAATATATTCGGTCATCTAACTTCCTCTATGATATTTTACATATTTTTTCTAAGCAGATTTATTTTAAAAAAGATTTAATGTAAATACTAAACTTCTGCAAGACTTTCTTAAACTGTTTTATAACATGCCAGATACCCTCCTATTATAAAAACCTAACAAGCAATTTTCTTCCATAGCAGTCAAAAAGTTTCAATGCAATTATGTGAAGTATGTTGCAATAGAAAAAAAAAGCAGCGGTATACCTGTAAAGCGGCCTCTTCAAGAATCTCAAGATCTTCTTCAAATTCATTACCTGCTGTAAAAATAGAACTTATTTTCATGACAAAAAATAAACTCATTTTTCATAACAATAATATGACATTTAGCTACATATGATGGAATGTGAAATTCAATTCTGTTAAGCGAAGCATTTTGTATTATAAAATTTAAGTTTGAAAGATGATGTATAACATTTTTAACCAGCAGTTGAAATATTAATATTTTCAAGTAACATACTAAACATGCAGTACTGTGTAGTTCAGTGCACAAGCAAACAAACAATATACGTTACACAAAACAAAAATTTGGTACTTGTCTTCTTATCTCCAAGACAGTATGTATGGCAAATCTTTGGATGTGATCAGATACTTTCAGAAAAAGATTTTGGGAGGTCAAGATGGTTTCTAGGAAGCAGTACCTAGGAGTATGCACCAGCAGCTCCCTTTTAAGAACTTACACTAGTAACAGTATTTGAAAACCTCATGAACTGCACAATTTTGTAAATTATGATTCCTCCTGAAACATAAAACTCAAATACGTTCTATTATACAATATTTCTTTCTCACAAATGCAACTCAAAAGTCAGATTCCAGGGTGACCAGAATTGCCAAACACAGCCTTTTAACAGAAAAGAAAAACAAAACAGATAAGGATACCATATTTCTACTCTCTCAAAAACATGTCAGGCAATTCTACCAGTAAGAAGAGAGGAAGAGAAATGAGAAGAACCAAGTCCTAAGGCATTTTTAAAAATCTAAGAAATAAAGGCATATAAAAACTCTGCTCTCAGAGATAATTTCTACCAAATTTGAAACAATTAGTAAGTAATAATGTTAAATACACCAATCAATTCCACATTGCTGTTTAAGTTAGATCTTGGTCACAGACCAGATCTCTCTCTTGGGAAGTATCATCTTAAATTTGAGTCTTGGAGAACTGGCAAGGAGGAAGCGTGACCTTTTGATCATGGTAACTCTAAGAATGCTTGAGTGTACTTTCAAAGACAGATTTCCTAATACATGAAGAAATCACTGTCTGGTCCATTTTCCTTTGGAGCAAAAAAGGCTAAAAGCCTTCTCAATGTCCTTTCAAAACACCTTTTGGTTCTAGAGGAATACTTATACTCGGCTACTTGTATACAGAATATAACCACTATAGCAATTATTAAAAAGCAAGGTATTTGTGAAGGACAATCTCCTTAAAGTCAATAAGCCAACATATATCATGCAAATAAAGCTGAAGATGGAAGGGTCCTACAAGGATGCCAGTAACAACTTCTAACTCTGATTTGAAGTCAGTTCAATCATTCTATTTTCCTTCACAGAAAGTTTCCAGACAAGTCTTTTTTTTTTTTTTTTCCCTCCATTCTTATGATGCCCTTTGCACAACCTTCCACAAAGGTACCTGGTGAGAATTTTCAACCATGTGTTTCCTATTTCCTTTTCTTAAAATTCTGCCACATTCATGAAGTTTCTTATTGTCTTCATTAAAATCGCCAGGTTTTAAGAACACTTAGTTGGATCCAGAGGTCTAAAGAGTATCTGGGAAATAGAGCAGGATTTACTTCACCTACTTTTGGGCAGTGAAGCATGAGATAATGAGCTCAGACTTATATATTACAAGATATCTTTACAGCAAATGGAGGAGAAACAGGCTCCTCCTTTGGGTGATTAATTTCATTTTTCTTACATCTTCATCTTAGAGTGACATCAATCAACCTCTAAAGATGTCTACATTAACTCTGAAAGAAGGTTAGAGCTACTAGCTTAGATATAGATGCCTAACTTCTAAATGCCAAGGTTCAGGCATTGTAAGTTAAGTTGATAGTTCTTTTCTGGAGAGAGCCTTTTTCTTAGGTTACTTTCTTTAGCCTGTATGCATCCACACATGGAACAACAGTAAAATTGTAGAAGTTATAAAATGAAGTATGAGAAGTCTAACACACAGGGCCTTCTTGTGTGTATGCATTACAAGTCTTTTATATGATTATATAGTTTCTTCTTAAAGGACACTCCATTCCACTAGTAAGATACTGCTCTGCATATGGGCAATGGCAGTAATATGGTATGTTTTAAGACACCACTTCACTTGCAGCAAAAGGTAGTAGATACATAATCTAGAATGCAGAAAAAGGAAAAGTAGTCTGATACTGAGTCATTTAAATGTTGCTCTAGAAAACCACATTTTATCTCTTTTCCTGCCAGTGTTTTTCTGAGACACCAAGCAAAACACATTAAAAAAGCAAAATTACAGACAACTGAAGGCTGCACAGTGGTTCACATCTGCAAACACTACCACTGCTGCCTATAATTCATTGGTTTTGTTTGTTCACAGGGTCCAGTGGTCTTATAGAGAAACAACAGACACATATGATGCCTGTTTGTCATTAGCTTTGTAATATTATCAGCAACACTAACATACTTGGCTTAAGTCCTTGAGTTGATGTTAAGTAAACGATCAGATGAATCAATTGTAATTATGTCAGTAATTATGTCAGGAAACTCTTTACAGGCAATGCACCTATCTGTCCCCTCTTGCAGATCATACACAACCACTTTTATAGGTGGCTGAGACTGCATAGGTAACTTAACTGCATGTTTTATTTCAAGTTTCTTCTATCTGAAAGCATACAAAGCCAATCTAGGTACCACCTACTTTCCCTTCTTGTTTTAGACACTCAAAAATAGAAAAAACCAAAAAAACTCTTTAGAAACAAGTATGAAGTAGTAGAAAACCTGAGAAATTAAGTTAGAAGCATTTCAATTTCAGCTTCTTTTTTTTGCATAGGGGAACAAGCAGGATAAATGGGTGCTAGGGAAGTCGTCAAAACTAAGAAGTTAACGCAGCTGTTTGGAGGATAACAGAAGAGGCACTATTTAAACTATAGAATTGCCTGTACTTTTGAGAGAGAAATACAGATCTGCTAGTGCAATTAGGGTGCCTATTTACAACATAAAGCAAGAAATCTGCACATTCAAATACATAAGCAAAATACCGGATTAAAAAATTCAAATCAGGTTTTGTGGTTATAACTGCACACTGATCAATGCCCTCCTGCTCATTAATACACACTTCCAGTCTCATTGAGTTCTGGTTTATGCTCCTAAATTAAAATGATCAAAAAGATATCCCATTATAGAAAATGAGCCCATTTTTCCAATACACTAATGTTAATTAGGAGAAATGCTATTACACAGAATATGGCTACATCATTAGAAAGTTCTAATCAATCTCCGTACCCATTAATTTTCATAAACTCATATTTTTCCTTAAATTTTAAATTGCATTTGGGTAACTGTAAACGTTTATTTGCTGTATCCGCTGTAAAAATATGTAATTTTTTTTTTGTAATTGTAAGAAAAAAAGCTACAGCAGAAATAATTTAGGCTATTAGGTCTACAGATGCAATGGTCACTTTCAGTTTTAAACAAGTAATTTAAAATTTTACAATTCAATGCTGCAGGTATTTTTCTTTCAGAAAAGTGTGGAATGCAGGGAGAAAAAACAGTGAAGAGAAATACAAATAAGATACCTGCACATTTGTGAAGTACCACAAGGAAAGTGTAGGACATAGCTCGTACACTGATACACTACCTGTAGATGGGGTGAGTTGGTTCAGATTTAAATGACCAGGTTTGCCTCCTCCCCATACACACATGAAGGGAACAATGTAAGCAGAAAACACCACCACTTTATTATCTTGTTTGATTAATTCAGTTTTAAAACTCAATTTTGTATGATCATCTCTAACTGAAAGCAACATTAAGACTTAAAGGTAGTATTCATTCAGAAAACCCCAAACGATGAAATAACAAAGTATGTTCTTTGAGTAGGACTTACCAATAGGAAGTGCTAGATCTTTCTTCATCAAAGCTGCTGCACATGATCCTCCTAAATTGGCCAATTCTTTCTCCAGCTGAATAATGCCCTTCAAATTGAAACAAATTTAAAAAAAAAAAAGTCTCAGAAAATAGGATGATGAATGCATTTCCCTGACATTGCTTTATCCTAAGAGACATTAATTGTGTGTTCCAGTTTGATATTTCCCAGTGATATTGTTCCTGCCAAACAGCTAGACTGCCATGTTTTGCTGTGACATGGGCCAGAGTACCAAATTTTGAGAACAGTTTCAACTAGCTAAGAGTATTAATAAATGGGTTACCATGCTTCTTGTAGCCTAATAAGAACATCTGAAGATGATAACTGTCTTTTGTCTGTAACGTTAAAGAGAAAAGGGAACTTCCTAATACAAAAAACCTACCGATACATATTTGGATTGCAAAGCAATGCCTCTTCTAAGCTGTACATATATACAAACCACATAAGCTCACATTCCCATCTTGTTTAAAGGTAGTATTGTTCGTAACGTTTTTTCCTCTTCCCTATCTCTAGTTGGGAGAGGCAAGGATGGAAAAAAGATTCTGTAATTTCCCTTTCTCCATTATAAATCCCCAGAGAAGCTCTCGACAGTTTATCCCTTGTATTCACACTGGAAAGTTATTTATTCCCATTGACACTGCTGTTCCAGGGAATGAGAAGACTCCCCCTCCCTCCCACCAGACTTGTAACTGAATACACATGAGAGTCTCTCCCTCAGTACCTTTCAACCCTCTTCGCAAGAAAAAACAAAACAAAACAAAAACAAACCACGCACACAGTTTTCAAATACATGGAGGGAAGGAGGCTGGGTGTAAGGAATGGGGGGAGAGCAGTATGGCTAAGGAAGTTGCAGCTACTTTTTAAACCATATAGAAATGTATCTGATATTTTCCCTTCAACTTGTCCCAGCTACATGCAGGCACAATCTCTTTAATTTTGCTCACAGAAAGGTGTTGACACTAACACCACACCTGTGGGTGGTTCAGCACACCTCTGATGCCTCTCATGGAGGAGGAAAAAAAAACAACAACAAAAAAAACAGTGGGGGACATGGAAAACCTCCATCTGATGGATTTTCTAGGCAGACTTACAGAAACTAGCAAAATATAAAGCAGGTAAAAAATCCTTCCTTTGGAAAGAGCCTTCAAAATCAGTAACCTTAGACTTGCCTTGCATTTTCTGAGACTCCCAAGCAGACCAAAAAAATCTCCAAAATGCATTTTAAACTAAACCCTTGATAAACCGCATCTTTAGGACTCAAAACAGTAGGTTCTGAAATAGCAAGCAAGTAAAGATGTGAAATGCGGACAGTTCCCTGCTGTGTGAACATCAGTACCAGAAGGCATATATTTTGTAGATTTAATAATGACCAAAAGCCTTCCTTTTCATTCATCAAAATATAAATCTGTAATTTTTGCAAAAATCCTAGGTTTAAACAAAGTTTAACAGTTTGACTATACCCGATTTCTTGATGCACTTGCTCACACTCAATGACATCTTTCAGTTTTTACAGAGAATTCCCTAACAATGAATGTCATTCAATATACTATAGTTAGGTAACAGTACCAGAAGCTTGTCCTTTGGAAGGAAAGGGAATCAGATGTGTAAAAATTAATCCCACCGACTTGAATTAGGTGTTACTGATACTTTGTTCCTTTAAGCTAGAGAAAACACAGTGGTCACCAGAACATACACTTCTTTTTCTACCAGTGGTAACACATCAGAAAATTGTCATCACAAAGTTTCCAAAAGAACGAGAAACTTGCACTCTGTATCCAATTACTTAATTTAAGTTACTTATAGATGCTTTAGTTCTGAGACGCAAGGTAACTTATACACTGTAGAACTTGCTTTTCTATTCATAGAACTTTAAATTAGAATGTTTGGGCTATAAAAAGTTATGTTTGAAAACAACTTCTTTTAACTTTTCTTTATATTACATAGTTAACATATCAGCTAGCATGTTTTAGCACTGAGTGTTAAACACCTGCCAGCAGCTTTGTTTGTAAACGCTTTTAAAAACATTAATGAAGTGTATGAATCTGCATCGTTTTTTCTGCTTAAACAAAAATTATTATTACTCAATCATGGATTAGTTATATTATCTATAGGATTTATAAATCTGATTTGCTGCAAGCCAATGAGACCATCATAGCGAATAATATTATGGTATGTTTTATTATCTGATATGTTATGAAATTCCAAAGAATCTCACGTTTTAAAAACCTGAAGACATGATTTAGCTTGAGCAGAATCCAGGAATAAGATGAGGTAAATCTTCTGTGAGGGTTGTAGTGTAAGCAAGATGCAGACCTGGTGAAGTTCACGTGAAGCAATAGGCCCAAAGACTCCCAAAACAAAGGAAGGGCTATTTTTCTGGAATTATTATAAAGCATATTAAGTATTTTCAGTAATCTCTTAAAATAAGCCAAAATAAAGCACTGGCCCAGGGACATGAGGAAATTTTATCTTCCCTTTGCAACAAAGAAACAGCAGTGGAAACAACTCATGTCCTTAAAGACAAGATGAGGTGACCACTGCGCAAAATCTCAGGTATCCTAAATGAGCACAGCATTTCTAGGTAGTCTGAGAGTTCTGATATGAGTGAATATTGGAAAAATAATGCAGGTTTGTCATCCTATAATTGGCAGTGACAGTAAAATACAAATCGCCGTGTATCGGAAAGCCCCAGTTCTTTGGATTTATGATGGAAGACTAGGTCAGAATTTTAGGAAATTTCATATCCCAGTAACATACTAGATAAAATCATGCTATGTATTTGCAGACTGTCACAGTTATTAAAAAAACAAACCAAACAAAAAGCCATCCCAATAACATTCAGATCAAAGAATTCCAAACAAATAATGTCTGTAAGAAAAAAAATGTTAAAAACTTATATGAAATTAACTTTATAATATTTTGCTAATGTTATTTAGTCAGAAGTGGAAACACAATTCTTTTTACCAAAAAAAAAGGCCTTATAGGACAGAATTAATAGGTGCAGCAATTGTAGCCATTTCACGTCTTCCTTACCTCATCAGATCCTGGACTAAATTCATATCCAATTGCATAACATTTGAAACCATAGAAACAAGCCTTTTCATCCTTCACGTAGTCTGATGCAGTCTCCAGAGAAAAAAGAGCTTCATTTCCTTACAGAAATAAAAGGATACATAAAATAAATAAAAACAAGATTTTAATATTTCTCCTCTTTTTGTATGTTTCTTCTACGTGAGCATATATGAAACCTAGTCTTTATATGTAATGTGTAAAGTAAAACCATGAATAACACGCAGATCAACACTTCAAATAAGAAACCTAATATAAACATAATCAACCGATGTACAACCAATGGCTCATAATGAACTCTTGCCAGCTTAGATGAAGATACTTTTTCAACTTTGTCTTCTAAGATAATTTTGCAGAAAAATCAAACTTTCTTTCATTATTTTAATAATTCACATTACTAGAAATTATTGCAGTATCTATTTATTACCTGGCAACACTAATACCATGGTAGGCCATCCTGAAGATCCAGAGAATTTTTTCAGTTCTATCCACGAATTAAGGTTTTCATGAACGGAAGCCTGCTTTGGTCCAAATCCCAGACTCTGCGCAATTCTGACAGGAATTAGTAAACGAAGAACATCCTCTGATTGAGCAGTGCCACACTGAGTGTCAAACTCTATTGTTATCCACCTGACACATTCAGGAAAAGTCACCTAAAACAAAACAACAGTCTAATTATGTGCAAGTTTTGGGGGTTGTTGATTGTTTTTTTTACATTTATTTCTTCATTTCCATTTGGTTTTAACTCTTTAGGCTACGAAAGTGATGCAATTATGTAATTCTGTACAGTTGTTTTGATGTGCTTTAGATTAACATTAACGTAATTTATTCTTTGAAATTCAGATATACCTGAAATGCTTTACACCTTACTGAATTATAATCATGTATTATAACTTATGTTAAGGTTAAGCATTTGTGCTTATGATACCATTTGTGATTGTTTTTAAGAACTCTGCACAGGATCATTAAACAAAACCACAGACTTCTACAAACATTTAACTCTCCAATACCTTTTCAAATGCAAACTTCAACAAATACATTCAATATCTGTTTTGTGCAATGCTAGAAAAGTGCACAGCAGCTGAATCACATTTGTGAATATGGCCTGCAGTACAATAGCATACAGCTACAGAAATTCAAAAGCAGTAACAACTAAGCCTAAGGTGTCAGATGAGCTCCATAAACTTTTAGAACAATAATAAGCATCATTGTATCAGGAAGATCATATAACTACATTTTCTGCAGTGGATGCTTTGCTGTCTCACAGGACAAGCAAGTGGAATAGTAATTAATGACCTCCTCCAGCTCTTACTTGATTCCAGGTTTGCTACCTCTGGATGTACAGTCGTGGAATCAATGCAACTGCAGAACTCACTATTTCAAGAACTGAAACACTGGATTTCTCTCTCAGGCATATAATTTATGCCTCAGCCCTTTACTCCACTAGAAAAAATACCCTTTCTCTATTGACATTGAGGAAAATCTAGTTTTATTCCAATAGTCATTCATGTAAGGCAGCATGAATACTACTCAGAGTGACTTAACACAGTTAAGAGGACTTCAGAGACTTCTGCAATGCCAAATCATGGTCCAAATGAAAGTAATTAATAAAGAATTTAAGTTGGCAGATCACCAATAGCCAGCATAGGGATCCCTACACTATAATGCATATTAATTTGACTACAATTGATGTCAGGTATTTTTACAAAGCATTGTTTTAGCATTAGGTAAGAAAGTCTGAGATATGATTAGGTAATGTAAACATAAAGACTTCCAACTTCTACAATCTGTACAGTTAGAGAGAAGAAACTGTGCATGACAGTAGGAAAACCTAAGAATGAGCAAATTTAGGCACTTACAGTAGATACCTGCATTAGGGAGTTAAAACTACACTAGTTTGCACTATAGTTTTTACTATACTTACTGGACAGATGTTTCTCCCAAAAGCAGTACTGTAGTAATATAGGAAACTGTCTCCTATATTAGACAATATGGATTATAACTAATGGCAACAATTTTTCAGATAGTAAATGTTGACGAAACAAAACCCACATGTCAAAATCTTTTAAGAAACTGTATGCGCACTTAGAAATGGTGCTTACCTTATAGTGTGTAACACAGGCAGGTTTATAGGGATGCTCACTTTCTACAACAGCATAGTGATTGGAGGTAGTACAAGCTGAAAGCCCTTGCTCCGGTTGGTTTCCGGTGGTGCTGTCTGTAGATTGATTTGGGTTAAAAGCTGGAGGGGCATATTTCTGATTCAGAACTGCCACAGAAGGAAGTAACTGTTGTACTAGGCCAAAGACCTCAACAGCAACCTGTAACACAACACCACACACAATGAAGTATTAGTTATGACTGGGTGAAAACAATACTCACAAACTTACAATTCTCTACAATGGCTGTTTTGGATATTCTCGGAATATCACTATCACAACTCATTCAGTCATTTTCCAATTCTGCATGTACACAATCCTGACAGAAAAAGCATCACTACATTAATCTCAAATAGTCCTCTTAGAGACTTGCGAAAACTGAAACAAAAATCTGTACACAACTGTGAGATACCTTCACTAAAACACCTTCTATAACACTGAAAAGCTGTAACATTAACAAACAATAAGCATGAGTTGAGAGAAAGCAAATGACATGTTGAAGTCATAGTCCAGTTATACTTGGTTTTATAACAACATTAATATTGGTTTTTTTCCAAATATTCAGCGTATTTTAATGCATGTAGTGTTAAGCACCTCATTGTTCTTTGTAATCTTTAATGACATTTTCAAACGATAGGAACACTTCTAAAGCAAAACACTTTGTTCTAAATTCCAGTTCATCACAGTAACAAGATAACTAAAATTTGAAACTATTTTAAATGAAATTAATCTGCTAGATTTTAAGTGGCCAGTCCTGTTTCCTCCCCCTTTAAAGAGAAGTTACAAGAGAGCTTACAGTTCATGAAAAAGCAATAAAAGGCAATAGTGTCTACCAGCTAAGGATTAGTAAGATTTGTAAATCTAATAATATATTTCAAGAGTGTTCAAGACCAGGCACATGGAAAATGCCCTACCACTAAAAAGTAACGATATTTTTATTCATAGCTGACATCTTTCCATCTCTAAAATTGAAACAAATAATCTTAATGGGCAGCTACCACTGCTTTGGATATTATTGTAAAAATAGGATTTACATAATATAAAAACCATTTCATCCCACCAATATTCACCAATGAGTCATACATCCAGATCCTTCTAACTTTTTGTCTTTTCCTACTGTGAAAGCCTGTCATCTTTCCCTCTGCTTCCTTAAGGTATTTTTTTCATAATATCTTCAATTTAAGTTAAAATAAAAATTAAAAAAAGCCATTTTTAAAACACGACTTTTTTAAAATTCTTGACTCTTGGAAAATTCATGATGAGTCACGTGATGAAATATAAACCATTAATTCATAAAATCATAAGNGCTAAATTGATGAGCACATTTATACGAGGTATCAGTCTATGATATCTCAAGTGCAATTCCATGACTTAGAAAGTTAGTCACAGTTTGATACCTACAGTAATGACAGGTTAGAAAAATATGCTTTGGAAAGCAAAAGAGAAATACCGCAATATCACTGATATTCTACTATTATCTCTTGCTATCAAAGAAAGAAGTTTTGAAAAGTAAATTTTGAAAGTCAATTTTCAAAAGCCTTACCATCTACAGCAAGAGCCCTGTGCAACAGGTCTTTGGCTGCTCGTACAACAGCGCTCACAACAGAAAGAGCCCTGCTACAATTTTTATCTTCTTCATTAGCTTTGTTCAAAAGCTGTGATTGCAGATCTCCATCATACTCACTCCTGGATGGTGGATTAAGTTAAAGTTAGTTCACAAAAGACAACATTATATTAAAATAACATGACTGACTGATTTTTGGCATAGAGTAAGTAAAACAATTATTTTATGATAAAGCAATAAAGGAAACAATCAAAGAAACCACAGAGAATATTTTGAAGGCAATGCCTCCGTGTTAGCAGTTTGCAATCAGTTTATTTTTATTTGGCAGAAAACATAAAAAGCATGTTTCTGAAATGTTTATTTTGACTAGATGTCTTTCAAACCACAGAAATGTATTAATTGCTATGCTCTTCCAAGCCCAACCACTTATCTTGATAAAAATAGAATAATACTAAATGCATCACAGAAACGAGTAAAACTCTTTCAATGGATATATCTGCAGTATCGTAAGAGGGAAAAAGACTCTCCCTCCTTATTCTAAAGATTAATTTTGGTTTTGAAATACAACCTTAGGCTTACCCTTAACAAATAGTTTTTTCTTCGAAATCCACCCTGTATGTCAAATTAGGTTATCCTAAACAACATTATGCACAAAACTATTTCAATAAGATATATAAAAGATCTGGTTTGATTTTCCTTTTCAAAGCAGCTTAAAGATAGCCATAAACTAATTCAAGCCCTCAATATGATAGTGATTTAGCCTTGGCATAGACAACCAAAACTACTTAGTCAACATGTAAAGCAAAGTTTCCCATTCTCTTTTGGATTTCTTATGTTTGTCCAGAAAGATTTGATCTTTCAAAACATCATTCCAGACCATTAAGATTCCAGGTCTGGCACCTTAGAATGCTCAAAAACTTGGAGCAGTTCAGTGCACACAAGGATACCTATCCTTCTCTATGACTTAAATTAACCACTCTTACAGAAAGATTTTTTTTTTTTGTCAATGTGTCCTAGAATTGTAGTTTTGCTGCCAGCCTCAAGCCTTTTTAATTTAAATTTACTAGTGACTGACAGTGGGTGTAACTCCAACTGGGTACAGTTCCAACAAATCCTTCCAAAGCATTTCTGCCCTAATCAGAAGTGCATTAACATACTTCTTTTGGTATGGCCTTTCTTGGCATTTGCATAAGCAACAGTTCTATTTGTATTTGAGCATCCTTCAAACAAAATCGAGTGTGAATCTTACAAGTTCTGTTCTATAACAGTTGACTGAACATTTGTTCCTTTACTGTAGACACACCAAACCCTCAATCATTATAGATCAAATGGGGAATCCTCAAATTGACTAAGTTCATAACTACAGTCATTCACCAGATAACATTTAGGTTCTTGTGGTCCAAGCAAACTTCAAAAGACATTGTGATTACAGGCAGCAGTCTGCAAATTTTCCAAACAAAACTGAATTTATTCTGTAACAATTCTGAGTTGTGCCATTATGGTCCTTCAAAAGCTTCGTAGAATTTTATCACAGCTGAAACAAAAAAACCTGAGACTCTTCTGATCTGAAGACAGCACTTTGGTATGTTTTTTTTGCCATATGTTAGCTTATTATTAAGCTAGAATGCCTTGAAGCTTCCATTTACTGAAGTTTTATGTCCTTTGCTTTTCTGAAATCAAAGAAATTGTTATTTCTCCTTTATTCCCTCTTTTGCTTATATAAAAGCATAAATTCTAGGAGTGGGAATAAATGTTTTCCTTGTCTTCTTTCCTCCTTCTTCATATCATAAATACGATGCTTCGTATTTATGATACTTCATAATAAAATTCTTCCAAGTGCTGGAGGAATTCCCTAAACACAGAGGTCCAAGATTCCAGGAGACTAAATCAACAAAAGTATCATGATATGCACCACTGTAATTCCATTCTTTGATAAGCAATTACTGTTACTACTGACAAGCTGCATCTTTGAGTCTTTGAGTACAGCCGACCTCATGTTTTAAAAGAGGTTAGAACTATGCCGTATCTTCAAATATACTGTTACTATAATTTTGCTGGCAACTTTATTTCTTCATAGTTTAGCTCCTTTAAAACTTTCTTAAGAGCAACATGTTCTTTTGATTGCTAGTCCAAAACGTGTCATTTGTTGTAGCATTACTTATTTTATCCTCTTCATCTTTTATTAGGTAGGTATATCTTGCACATAATTAAATATCAAAGTAAATTACTATTCCTTGCTCCTTTTACTTCTTGGATCTACTGTTGATCAGCCTTTTACCACAAAAATTGAGATTTGAGTAAAAGGTGTGACACATTTTTTTGCTGTTCAAAGTAATTTTGCTGTAGTAATTCATATATTCAGGTGCTGCCACATTTTGAAAATCATGTCTTCATGCTTATCAGGATAACCACCTCAAAAATGAAAGCAATGCTTTCTGCAAAAGCATTACCTTAAGTGAATTCCTACTATCATCCTGAAAGGCTAAAATAAAGATTCCCTGCAGAACAGTCAGATGCTTCAGTTGATTTTCTTCAGGCAGTTGCAATTTTTCTTTTTATACCTTTGAACTCTACAGTAAGAGAGGAGACAGTTCCTACATGAACAGAACTTGTTTCACTACATGTTGCAATACTTTCTGGCAACAGAGGAAGGAACTGAACAAAATCAGAGAGATAAACATTCCAGTGAGTAGTCTCTCAAAAATCTCTTAGGTTATAGAAAAAACAGAGATTGTAGTATTGCATCTTACCAGTCTCCCATATTACAGCTTTAAAGCAGTAGACAATGGACCTTGTAAGAGAGGTCAACTATCAAATTATTTGCCAAGTCAAAAAAAAAAAGAGAGAATCTAAAACAAGGCTGGAAGAGGCACCAGTACAAATGGTGTCCTGAAAACTGTCTTCATTAAATAATTTAAGTCTGAAACTACACTGGAAGAACACAATATTACTGTTAAAGAAGCTCTTTCCTCAAACACACTCCAGATGTATATTTCTGTTACTTCTCAAAAATACATGCGGTACAATAGCACTATGATGTTTTTATTCACGGTCATGACAACACACAAACCTGTAATAAAGAATCTGTGGAATTTGTCCTCGCGTTTGGTTTGTGCCATTACTGCTCAGACTACATGTACTAAATGTAAATGTTACACCATCTGGACACTGAACTGTAGTCATTCCTCCATCTCCATTGGCAGTACGGCTTCCATAATTCCTCAAGCGAACTGCGTATTTCACATTTTCCTTAAAAAGGAGAGCCAAAAACAGTACGCAGCATAAAACAAGTATGTAAGTTAGGTTTCACAGTATTATGAAAGATATTATTTTACATTAATACTGGAGAGCCTGAAAAGTCCTTCAAAGCACTCAACAAATGAAATTAACTGAAAAAGATCCAGCATTTAAAGAAAGCAAAAGCTGTTCCTTGTTCACCAGCTATGGACCATAACTTAAGAAAAATATTACTTCTAATTACTTTAACAGTGACCAGGTACCCAAGAAAATTAGCTACCAAATTGCACACAAAAAAGTGGCACATTCAAGAATATTCTAAATTACTAAGCAATTACAATCTAACTTATGCTATTATAAAAACTAAGACTTAATTTCTTTTTGCTGCTGGGATTTGAAATTTTCAGTTACAGGTTGAAACTGAAAATTTGTAAAGCAAACATGTCAAGATTAATTTATAAATGCATACACAAAAAAAAACAATTTATGTTGAACATTCTGATATTTGTTATCTAAAGAAGTCACATGAAACCTACAGATGTGCACTTCTTTTATTTACCTTCAGTGGCACAACTTTGTCAAGTCTGATTTCAGCTATATCACTGGGAGAATCATCCGTGGTGTAAGTTCCTTTAACCAACTCTAAAGATGTCCATCTATGAGAATGAGTTGAATCTCCAGTATGATCACTCTGATTCAAGGAAACAGTCATTTTAATACATTTATAATGTAAACACATGACACATTCATGCAATTGTGCAAGTTACGTTTTCTTGCATAAATTGTTACACACAGCATTACAAATAAAACAAAGCTGAAAAACCTGTTCAGAGTCAACAGTAAAGCCTTTCTGCTAAAAAGGAAATTACTGAGCAGAGAGGTTAATTTCCCATAGCAAACTATGCTTGCCCTTTGGAAGAGATTAGAACAAGACAGTTAAAGTGAACAACTGGGTGTAAAAGAACAGAGATTTTTCTTTATTACAAGAACAAACAATACAGTTTTATGCTTCCTCTAGGAAAGTACTTCAACAACACATCAAACATCTGTAGCTATAGCCTGACCTTGCCGGTAGGCTACCCCTTTCTTCAATTTTTGGTTTAAAATGTTTTAACTTGGTCTCCTTTATTTCATATTTTCCTTTGCAGTTTACAGAGAGATAACAGGTACTAATTTACCTCTAACTTCAGGAAGTGAAAAGCCCACTATACTTCAAATATTATTTGTACTAAAGTAAGATTTCAAGACCATAACCAAGATAAGGACCTTACTGGATATGGTACATAGCTTGCAATACCACAAAAATTACCACTACAAGCAAACCAAAAAACCCTACTATCAGTGCACTATTTTACTGGTAGCCTAGGCTGTATAAGAATATTACAATATTACTTTGAAAAACATATTATCAAAAACTCTGAAGTTACTTTTGTTCAAATTGTTTTCTCAAATGCAGTACTTACATCATCAACTAATACCTCCAACTCATACTCATGAATTCCTCCTCCACCATAAACAGAAAAGCCTACTACAACTACACCAGGTTTGTCGACAGAGAAACATATTGCATCAGGGGATCCATTCCCAGTATTCCAGCTTCTTCCCTGACTTGTTTTAGTGAATCGGTTTGGAGTGGATTTGACAGAATGGAGAGAGTTCAGCCCATCAACCTGTAGGAAGTTAAATACAAGCATCAGAAGAAGTTAACTGCTAAATGTTAGACAACTTTAATAAAGCAAAGTTAAGTGAATTAAATTACCAGATTTTCAACTAGGTTAATTTTAGAAGTCAACAGATAAGACACTGAAGATGCCACTACTGGGACTTCTATTCAATATCGACTAAAAAGAAAAAAAGAATATATAATTTCTGCTAATTGGAAATTAACTAGGAATAATTAGGAATCCGATTCCTAATTTTTTCAAGTATTTAAATATATATTTTATAGGATGAATTAGCACAAAATATAGCTTAACTGTGCTTCAAGAAGAGTTAGGTATTTCTGCCTTAAGAAAGATCAAGATTAAGAGAGGACAGATACAGATCTTGCGTAATAATAAAAACATCTTTAATCAAGATGTTAGCAAAAGCTTGGTTCTTTCTGTGAAAAAAGTCTGCTGATAGTACAAAGACAGTGTCATCCCTTTAATAAAATCAAATAAATTTCCATCATTTAATGACCTGATAGCTTCATTAAAGGGAGGCTATCATTCTGTGTGTGATTATGAATCTCTGGATTTTAAGAAGTTGAACTTAGTACCACACTCAATTTGAAATACTAAGCAAATAAACTGGAAAAAGTCTCATGATATAGACAGATATAATACATATATTATATAATATTGAATATATAAAGGAAGATATGTGTAAGGAATATCTTACAAATAAAGGAAGAACACACAAGGCATAAAGAAAACACATTATGAGACACAGAGATACTCAGGCATGTGGCACTGCCTCCAGTGAGCACCAAACAAATATATTTTGAGTGTATACATGCACAGACATGCATGCAAAAAGAGAAGTGCTCAAAAGATAATTGTCATTTTGTAAACAACTTGCAGTATTCTGCAGCCATAATGAAGTTGCTAATTATCAACAGTACTTCCTTAATACAGTGAAGAAATGCTTTTAAATTTATGTTAAAGATCTGAAAGCTACTGAGGACTGAGAATTCCAGTACCTGTGGAAGATCTGCACATCTATATAATTCCTGCAACAGCCTATATCACATTAATACTATACTTGTCCCGAAAGGCTTCTAGCAATGATTTTATAGAAGTTTTACCTCAGATCCTAATGCTGATGCTGTAAGCTCACTCACAATACTAGCAAGCAACCCACAAGTGTTAGAAACCAGATGTGAAGAGAAAAGTTCATTTTCTCTTCTAAGGCTGTTCCGTACTGGTAAAACAACAATGACCAACATCTTTTCCAGCACTTCCCGAAAGCTTGTCATCCCTGAAACATTTTCTTCGCTCTGCATTATGAAGAGAAAAAGGACAAATGACATTGTTCTTACTTTAAAAAAAAACCCCACATTAATTTTCACATATTATAAGCATAAGAGGTAGTGTCGACTTTGTTTATTGCATTGAAAAGATATATAGATATCTTTCTCAGGAGAGAGCTTTTCTAATAGCCCTTCTTACCATACTATCTATACAGCACACATTAGAGAACAACAGATGTATAGCTACCTATGGAACTTTTTATATCATTGTCTTCCCCATTGTCTAAAAAGAAACTCAGAAGCTTTTTGGTTTTGATATTAGTGAAGAGAATCTTCGCTGCTAACAGGTAAGATAAAACCAGTGGTGGGATGCTTATAAAAACAGTTGTTACTTTACTGAATGAAGACTGTGAAACAAATCTAAGCTTAGGCATCTACCGTGTCTTCTACCTAGCAGTGACATCCACTGTTTTTCAAAACAGTTATCCATACTAAAGTCATTCCCAATAAGGAAAAATAAAATCAGTTCTACTGATGGAAATCAAAGGTTTGTCTTTCTCATCATTTGTCTCACAAAAATATCCAAGTAGTGAACCAATAGGGAAGACAATCAGGTCAAGCAAACCTGTACAGAACTCTTTCTATCTTTAGCAGTTAAGAGACAGCTGTACCCAAGACTGAAATATTACCTTTGCATTTGATAGCTTTTGGTGATTTTTTTTTTTTTTTT